>OMMV01192211.1:0-26780 GCA_900302635.1 Chatrabus melanurus
AAAGCACTGTATCGCTTTGCTTGGTGAAACTTTCACAGCTTAAGTCTGCAAAAAACTGCAATGTACTGTAAGAAGTGATGTGGTGTTTGCTGTTTGTCACGTGATCAGAGTTCTTCACGACTAATATCTGTACTTACCTCAAAAGTGCCACATGACCAGTAAAATGTTCTATATTTTTATTGGGAAAGGGGTTTCACAATGAAAAAAAAACAGTTTGCCTGACAATGGAACAGTAGCGCTCTCTCTTCTCGTATGTGTATGTGTATATATATATATATAATATTTTATAAAATATGCCCTTTACCGATATAAATCAAGAATCACAAATACAATCAGTGGACCCAAAAGTTGTATCTGCATCTGCCCGAGGGAAGATACAGAGTTTCGGCACATCCTCAAATGTGAGTTGCTACAGAAAGACTGACCAAATGCAGATACATATTTTGGTGCGCCCTCAATGGTGATTGGCTGTAGAATGACGCACGTAACGTTGTCTTGCTGTATACACTGTGTGATTTTCTGCTGTCCCAGATGAAAAATTAGCATTGTGAAAGAAACGTGGCGTTATCTTTGGTCTGTGGTCTCACATTGCACTGTGACAGGTTCAAGGACGGCCATTGTTTTTCTCTCCCTCTCTTTCTCTCGCTCTCTCTCTTTCTCTCTGGCATAAAAGCGCAGGCGAGGTGCGGAGCAGAAATGCTTCAGCCCACTCTTTTCATTAAAAAAAGCGCGCACTCAATTTGTTTCTAAACAGCTGATAAAAGCAGTCACCCTCACCAGAAACATAAAGTCTGTCCAATCTGCTATCATAAATGAGTTTTGTTCTCTCTATTGTGACAGATTTTGTGTGACATGTTGACTAATACGAGCTACTTCTTCCATAATGATGATGTGATGACATTTCATTCGGAATATTTTACATAATACAGTCTGCACCCATCAAATTTGGAGTCTTACCTAAGTCCAACAATATACAGGGCCAATATATTAATGATAAAATGCTTATCATATGGCTGCTTTTGTATTGGACTTTATTTGTTTCTGCCTGAGGCTCTCCATATCCGCCCAAGCCGGCAGGCAAGGGATGATATATATATAAGTTCTTTTGGCTTCTCCCTGTTATGCTCGAGGTTGCCACAGCAGATCTGATGTGCATCTGCATGTTGATTTGGCACAAGTTTTAGGCCGGGTGCCCTTCCTGACGCAACTCCACATCACAAGGAGAATGGGCACGGGTGTTCTTGAACTGGGAACCTTCTTTTATAGAAGCATGTGCACTAACCACTTGGATATATATATGTTAACACATGGCTGTTTTGTATCTACCCTTGTATCTGCCCGAGCCGGATGGCTGTTTGTTTTCCTCATCTGCGGGTCCTTCATTCTCCTACAAGAAGTATATTTGAAATGGCATTCCTATCCTAAAGAAATCAAATGTGACTTTTTTCTCTATGTTTCATTAAAGAAACTAATCAGTTATCAAACTGCAGTCCTCACTTACACATGTTGTCTTTCAGCTGCCACCGGTTTGCTTTTTGGCCGAATGCCCTTCCTGACATAACTCCAGTTCTACATGAAGAAACATCACTTACAAATAAAAGATAAAAATAAAATTTTATTTCATTGAAAGTCCACTGCCTGGTGTATGACAACACAAAGATATTTTCTGATGATCGCTTATTCATAAAATGATTCTAAAAGCCCAATTCAAACCACAATCTGACTTTCTTTTAAATTACAGTAAATCACAAAAGCAAATGGTTTTATCACCTAAAAATAAGGATGTATTTTTAACAGCAGGGATGTTCTTCAATAAAGTCATGTGATGTTTTATATGTGATGTTTTTATGTGGTGCTTTTTGTGTTGTGTGAACCCCTTTGAGACATCTTGTCATTTTTCTGCTACAGAAATAAATTGAATTGGATTGAAAGAGTGAAAAGTGGTCACAGAGTTTTCTTATTTATATCTATTTATCATTATTAGATATTCATGTTCAATATATTTAAAGAGCGTAAAATGTTTGCACAGTAATGTACACACATGCAAGTGTGTGTGTGTGTGTGTGTGTGTGTATATATATATATATATATATATATATATATAATAAAATTGAACTTAGCTTACCTTTGCAGGGTTTACAGGAGACGATTCCCAGGAAGCCCAGCAGGCTGACCTCATTCATGGGCAGACTGGTGTTGGACCATGCCGTGTCCAGGCGACCCCCAGCACAGCACTCCTCTCTGGTCACCCCTCTCATCAGCACCATGTCACACCTTTGGTCTTGAGTCTGCTGCAGCCAGCACATCCCAGCTGCAGATGACAGTAAAAATATGAATTACATAAATGAATTGAAAAGAAGATCCTTCATTAATCTGTGCCTGAACATATCGCTCTGAATTACAGGCTTTCTGTAGTGCTTAACTTGTATAGACACATTAGTAGGGTTATACAGATTGTAACTGATTATTAAACTGAAATATGTTGTTTTTTTCTATTATAATCCACTAATATAGACCATGTGTCATAAGTGTTTCGTCTGTGTCTTTTCTGTGAAGTTTTTCAGGGAAACATGCTGAAACAGAGCGTAACAGTTAGTCTAAAGATCATCTTATTTATTTGAAAAAAAAACCCCAACTAATAATAATAATCATATGTCATTATTGAGGTAATTCAGAGTCATACTTTTCAAAATGCATAAAAATATTCCACTCACCACTGGCAGGATTCCTCCCAATCTGACACAAAGTGAGAATCACACCAAAAACAGAAAGTGAAAAACTCATTGTGGTTTTCTCCAAATGTTATTTTTTCAACACAGATATCAGAAAATGATGTTCTTCTGGCAGCAGAGTGGCTCAGTGTGACTTCTCTGAGAGTAGCTCTCCCTCATCTGAATGAATGTGTTGTGGGTAAGTGATGTCGTTCCCTCTCTGTATAAATATTTAGCCCAGATGGAATTATGCTGCTGGGATGGGCGATCCTCTCAGCCAGTCATAAAGCAGGGCAGGACAAAGTCCCACTCTGACTCAATTTCCAGAGTCGGGAAATGATCCATGCCCTTCAGCAACAGACGCCGGGCACTGACCTCACGCAACATTTTCACACATTATTAGACTAATTACAGGTAATTAAGGAATTAGAATGAGTTTCAGGTCAGCTCTTCTATAACACCACTTTTACTTGAGTTGTTTTAATAAGCAGTAATATTTGAACTATTTGGCATTGAGCCATGTGTAATGTATTGTTGCAGTTCTTGGGACAGAGTACTTGAATTATTTTTATGCAACAACAACAATAATACTAATAATAACAATAATAAAAATAAGAATTTTATAAAGCACCTTCAAGACAAAAATTGCAAAGTGCTGTGCAATGCAAAGTTAAAAAGATAAAATTACAACAAATATTTGAACAAGTTTAAAACACAAGGTATACACATCATGTATAACAGCAACAAAATCATTTAAAATGAAGCTAGCATGGCACTCAGCATGTGCATACCGCCGCCAACAAACCAAATCTCCCCTGTTTTTAGATATTAGCACTCTACATATGCCTAGTTTATTTTATTTACTTTTGCCAAGGAGGTTGTTTTCATCCGTGTCCATTTGTTTGTCTGTTGGTTGGTTTGTTTGTTAGTAAGATTACACAAAAACTACTGAACCGATTTCGTTGATTATTATGTTTTCAGAATCTACCATCCTATACATTTATACTCAGCCGATTAATTCAATTTATTTATGACTTGGATCCAATTTAAATCGCCAAACCAAAGTTTTTTAAACTTGGATCCATATCAGGGAACTTTTTGTACAGTGACGTCACTGATGACGTGACCAGCGCTGTAGCTAATGGCGTTAAGACAGAGCGCTGCCTTTGCTACAAACAAGAGTGCACAGAATGGACATGTGCTAAAAAAAGGAATAATGGCCCGATAGCGCAGTTTGACGGCTGGTACGTTGTGGGAACATTTTTGGTTGACGTCCGGCTGAGTTTACACTTATGCAGCTGCTTGTCAGACACACACACACAGGGGAGAGAGAGCTCTTGTCTGTCGGGCGATTTCAGTGACGGGAAAGTTTCCGTCCCCGACACCAGGGAGGCCCCCGCTGCCCAGCCTCCTCTCTGATGCTTCAGCGGTCGGTTCTTCCCACCCGGCCGGATGTATCCCCCTTATTCCCCCTGCTGCTCCTCCAGTGGCCGCAGAACCCCCGTATGTGGCCGATCAAAACACAAGCACTACTTTACCATTCTGGATGAGGATATTAAACAGATCTCTGATATGTGAAATTTTCTCTATTACTTTTAGAAAACATAATAATCATAAAATTGGATGCATTTTTCAGCCAATACATAAATTTATTGGTCGAACTATCAGTTGAAAAAAAAAATTTGGGCGACGCTGAGCAGTGCCCAATTTTTTTTTTCAACTGATAGTTCAACCAATAAAATTGTGTATTGGACTCAATGCATCCAATTTTATTAGAAACTTGGTGGAAGGGTGGGTTATGGGCCAAGGAAGAAACCATTAACTTTTGGAGTGGATCCGTTTAAGGGGAGGATCCAGAAGTTTTATTTTTTTCACTGAAAGAAAGAGAAACAATTTCCTGGGTCTGTCCCCTTAAAAGTCTGACTATGGCTGTTTTCTGTTCTCAAAAGGGATCTTATGTGTTACCACGAGCACCAGGGTATTGTAATTGCTCATGTGTGTCTGCATACAAAATAATTTGGAAACAGGTGAGCAGATTTTCACCATACTTGGTTGGAATATCTCTTGGATGTCTGTAGATCATTAACTTTTGGAGCAGATCAGTCAAAGGTCAATGTCCTCAAAGCTATTGCCCAAATATCAAAATTTCCAGGATATCTCTGCAACCAATAGGGCTAGAGAGGTCACCCAAAGCTTATATCGATCAGCTAAGCATTTGTCATTATGTGCTGTAAGAGACATCATGATAACAACACTATACAATGAAAAAGGCATTTCCTGGGTATCTGCAGCCAATAGGGCTAGATTAGCAATGTCTGTCTTATTGGTCTACCACTCATATATCTTGAAATAACTGTCATACTCTTGCAGTGCAGTATTATGTGCGCATGCAGGATATACATCACCCCTGTGATGCCTTTCATTCAAATTGTTTTTCATCTACATTTGCAATTAAATATGGTTCAGGCTTCATGTTAAACATCCTCAAAGTCCCGCAATTTGATAACTGCACATGAACAAACTGCACTGCACTAAGATGAATGTAGACATCGAATGATTAAAGTCAGGCCATGATTATTTAGTGTTGACATGACAGAATTTTTAATATACAAATATTTATTTTAAACTAAACTAAAAGTAAAGTGCTTTCAGGTGGCTAGTGCATATATTTGTTAATTCTCAAATATAGTACACGCATACCCTTGCTAAAGCTAATAATAGCAATTGGTTAAAATGATAACCATATAACAACCAGTGGTTAGCACAGCGAGAAGGTCCCTGGTTCCCTTCTGACCTGGTCCTTTCTGTGTGGAGTTTGCATGTTCTCTCCGTGTTTGTGTGGGATCCCTGTGGGTACTCCGGCTTCCTCCCACCTCCAAAGACATGCAGGTTAGGTGAATTGGTGACTCTGAATTGACTGCAGGTGTGAGTGAGAGTGTGAATGTGTTTGTCTGTCTATGTGAGGCCCTGCGATGGACTGGCGGCCTGTCCAGGGTGTACCCCACCTCTCGCCCAATGACCAGCTCCCACTCCCCCGTGACCCTCAGTTGGAATAAGTGGGTTCAGAAAATGAGTGAATGAATAATAACAACCACTCTTCTGACAGGAAGAGCGAGAAGTAAGTCCGATATAGGCCCCGAGGCCCACTGCGGTGGCGCTTATCCCCAGATTCTGTATCATGAAGCAGATGAGTATCTACGACTCCCCCTGGATGCCAGTCTGATGCAGGTTACTTCACCAGCCAAGAACGGTTTACAGCTGTGTAGGTGAAGTGTCTTGTCCAAGAGCACATCAATGATCGTGAATTGAACCCAGTTTTATGTATTAGTAGCCCAACTCCTTATCCCACTGAGCTGCCTGTTCTACAAGGACATATATTAGAAACTTAGTAGAAAATATTAGAAAAATTAAAAAAAAAAATTACAGAGCTAACAACAAGCAACACAGTCAATGTCAAGGTTGCTCTTTAGGTTCTCCCTCAATATCTGAGAATGTTGGACTCCTCGTTCTCATTTTCATTTGGTTCTTATTCTTGCAGGAGAATGAAGGTCCAAGTCTTTAGGGTCCTGGTGCTTCTTGTCTTACTGTATACTGTAAGACTTGAAAGCTAACCAGTGACCTAAGGCGATGACTGGATGAATCTGGTACAAGGTCTTCTTCAAGGGATACTTGGATACTTTTGGAATAACTGCTTCAAATGAGTGGTTACTTTGGGTGACGTACAACTTGCATTGTGAGGGAACATTCTGGACATGTGGCACATTTCTCTGGGCATGATCCCCCATGTGGGTGCCTCAGTGTTGAGGACCCCAGCAGCTGGAGAAGGTCAAGTGGACGTCCACATATCTGCTGGCTGTGACAGATATATGGCTATGTTTGGGAGGTGGGGATGGATTTGTGGTCTACCTGGGTGGTTGCCATCCAGGACCCAGGGCGGTTCTGTAGTGTGCACCCAGGCCTGACCTGACCTTACTCTTGGATGAGGTTGGTTGATAAGGAAACAATTGTTTTTAATCACACGAGCATAGAAAAATAAAGTGAATAATGAGCAGCTGAGCCCAGTGGAATCCATAAACAACATCACTTGGGTGCTATGGAAACTGCGGGTGTTATTGAATCAGATAACACCATATTTCCAGAATATGGAAAAACTCACACTACCAACATTTTAAATGGTAAATTTCATTTTTCTGCTGGTGTTGGTTGGGCTACAGCCCCATCAAGCACCACCCATGAGAAAGATCATCACAGCAAAACCTGTCAGGACACTTTTGGTCAAATATAAATATAATATCTGGTCAAAAATGAAAACTAATTTGCTCGCTAACCCTCTCATTTTCCCTGTTGTTGCCTAACTTGGTATATGTGTCCATTGATGTTCTATCCATCAGCAGTCCAGAAATGTGCCAAGAGATGAAGGTGGGAGCGAAGAAGAGTCTGCTATGAAGCAATGGAATAATTCTCAAGAACATTCACGCCTACTTCCTCATCTTCAGTATAAATCAAACACAGAGCAGTAAGCCAAGGGAGTGAAATGATTTTATTATCATTCTCATATCATATCAGTACATGGCTGTCCTTTTCAACAAGACATCTGCACTGCTCCTCTTTCTTCCTGCACTCGTTCACCTCCTGACACTGCGGGGTGTGCGCACTAATGCCAAAGAAATATGACTCTGCCCATCTGTCTGTCACACTTTTTTTATGTTCCCTTTTGATCATCGATGGGGGAAATGATTGTAACATATGCTGCAGCGTCTTATTCTCTGTGAATGCTGTTGGCTTCTTTAGCAGAGATCCCCGGGGCATCGCAGGAATGCCTTTCGACCCAGGAGGGGAATAAAAGGGAGAAGTGAGCTGTGGCTGTGGGTGGCCTGCCTCTTCACTCTGTCTCTGCAGATCTGCTCAGCTCCTCATATGGTTTGGATCATCACCGCCGAGCCGTACAAATGAATACAGCATGCCGACCACTTTGGAGCTCTCGCTTATGTGTGCACTTTAAATGGAAGGCTTACAGTGTGCCCTCATGGGACTCTTTTAAGTGGTGGACATCTGTAGCACCACATAAATGAAAGAAGCCTGTGGTAGGCTGTGGTATCCGAGTATTATATGTGTGAGAGGGCAGATGTGGAGCACAGGCACCAAAGTGCCAAAAACAAAACAATACTGCTATCTAGTGGAACGAGACGGCACAAGTACCTCTAATGTCCTGAAAAGCGCCTCCTGTTGAGAGTGATAGCGCTCATTATTTGTGTAGAATGTGACACATACGTTAAAAGAAATGTGTGGATTCACACAGAGCCATTGGCCTACTCCAAATTATCTCAGAAAATGGCAACTGATTTTCAGAATAAACACCTGTGATTAAAATTAATAACTCTTAGTTATTCACGGTTGCATGTGGTTCGGCTCATACTCATCTTTCTGAGGATACAGATCACTTTCTCCATGGTAACAGAACAAAAAAAAAAAACAATTATAAATTTAAAAAAAATAAGCATTATAAATTATGTTTTGTCTCTTCATCAGTGAAGCAAAAGAAAATAAATTTAAAAATATCCCTCAATTTTTCTGGATTTCATAAAAGAAAATAATCAGTTATCAAATTACAAGCCACATTAAAAAAATCTTTGTATGTGTACTGCACAACGTCACAACACAAAGACAATTGCAGATGATCAGTCAATCATAAAATGATTATAAAAATGGATTAAATCAAGTCACATTATTTTATAAAGTGCAGGAGAGCACTGAAAAGGAATTATGTTTTTAAAGATTATTATTGTTGTTATATCATTTAAAGAATATACATTTTAAAGTAGTCACACATTTTATTAATTTATTTTTACTTATAAAAATGAAATATTTAACATTTTTTAAATATTTTTAAAACTTTGGCACAGGACTATATAAGAAAATGAATTAATTGTTCATTAGTTTGTAAATGATTAAAAGTCAAATCAGTCATTCATTTTCTATGCCCGCTTACTCCAATTAAGGGTCACGGGGGGTGCTGGAGCCTATCCCAGCGGTCACTGGGCGAGAGGCGGGGTACACCCTGGACAGGCTGCCAGTCCATCGCAGGGCCACATATAGACAAACACATTCACACCTACGGTCAATTTAGAGTCACCAGTTCACCCAACCTGCATGTTGTTGGAAGTGGGATGAAGCCGGAGCACCCCGAGGGAACCCACACAGACACAGGGAGAACATGCAAACTCTACACAGAAAGGACCAGGTCAGAAGCGAACCTGGGACCTTCTAGCTGTGAGGCAACAGTGTGAACCACTAAGCCGCCAAGTCAATTCCTTATGAACTATTATTGTACTATGTTTTATAGTAACCTTTATTTGAATTAATTATTTCAGTTCAAAATTCTGTATTTAAATGTGAAATGTTCACAATAATGCTTATTTCATAATTGGACTGACCAAAGTCATTCTGAATCTGTCAACTAGCCGATGTGCTGTTACCCCTGGAACACACTGCCAGTGTCACGGCTGCATCACGTCGGACACGTGCGACTCACGTAGCAGTTGTGGGTGTGTGTATTTACACTGGGGTGCGTTTCAGCTGCATTTGTGCTGCTCAATCTTTCCTCATCTTTTGTCTTTGATAGTGACTTTTTATTCCATACTGTATCGTCTTTGACTATTTTTTTGTATGTAATTTTTACAGTCTGCATTCAATTTGGGCTTTATTTGTGTGTGTGTGTGTGTGTGTATGCGCATGTTTTTTTGTTTTTTTTACTGGCTCCTTTAGCTGATCAAGCCATCACCTGACAGCACCTCTCTGAAAGTGCACCTCATGTCGAACGTTTTAAAATATATAAACTTAAAAATATAAATATATAAATTCATATAAACTCACCATCAGCGTTTTTTTTTCTCGATTATTTTTACAATCCAGATGTTGTGGGTTACAGAGCTCTGTGCGAGTTTAATTGAGGAATGTTTGAAAAAGTGAAAAGCAGGAAGTGACTTCTAGTAAACAGACAGCAGTCATGTGACTTTTTTCAGTCACTGAAATAGTTTAAAAAATTGTATTTATATTTTTCATGTCTGTGACTTTTTTTCCCAGTCATAGAAAGTCCAGCAAAAGTTTAATTTAATGTTGCTGGTATGATGTCAAAATGACTGTCTGTAGTTCATTTTTCTGTCTATTTTAGCTGTTTGCTACTCACAGAATTCATGAAAAAATAGGCGCCCGGTCTATTCTCTAGAGGGGCGTCGAACACACGGGACACAACACTAGCATCTGGGATGTTTCTGAGACATTTCGCTCATGCTGGCGGTCTGCAAGGTTTAATCTGTTAAGACGGATGCCTAAACGAAAATCAACACATAATGCAGCCATGATGTGAAAGTGATGCTTGCAGCGTGTTTCTGATCAGCTACATGAGCCAATAACAAAACAAACAAAAAAAATGCACACACGCACACACACGCACACACACACACACACAAAGCCCAAGATGACTGCGCCCTGTAAAAATCAATTCCAAAAAAATGGCCACAAAAGATACAGAGTGTTTGGAGAAAAGCCATGATGAAAAACAAATGATATGAATAGATTGAGCAGCGACGCAACACAAAAGCAACTGAAGCGCAGCCCGGTGTAAATACACACACACACACCCGTCACACGCAGACCAGCGTGTCAGAAGTGACGCCCACACATCACATAGAGTGTGCTTCAGGTATTAATGTCACAAATAGAGACACACTCAGAGAGTTCATAATTCCACCTGGAACCAGCTGTCCTGTTTATTTGAAATGCCAGTGAGGATGCTGTTTCCCCAAAGTGTAAAATAACTTCCAAATAAATGGGAGACAGTTACTAATTTAAAGTGATTCTGGAATTGAATCTGCCTCAAAATGTAATCAACTATTTGTTGACCCAAGACCTC
Source organism: Chatrabus melanurus (assembly GCA_900302635.1). Lineage (NCBI taxonomy): Eukaryota > Metazoa > Chordata > Actinopteri > Batrachoidiformes > Batrachoididae > Chatrabus > Chatrabus melanurus. The sequence goes on from OMMV01192211.1 coordinate 10,624, forward strand.
GCCCCCCACCAATTTTCCCTGAAATTTGTTTCTTTTTTTTTTTTTTTAAGACGAGTGCTCGTACAGACCCTGTGCTGACTGTTGCCTTTAAAAATGAAAACATGAAATTCATAATTTGATATGGAAGCACATTCCTGAACCTACCAGCAGGTGGCAGCACAGCACAGGATGTGTTCCTTTTCATGTAGTTTCTGGAGCAAAGTTCAAAGCACTGGTGTTTCAAAGGTTTCAAAACGTTTCAGAGTTGTGTTTTGAGATTATGAGTAAAGTTCTGACATCATCCCCGTTCACACATTTTATCCATTGTTTAATTTCAGTTTTACTTTCCCGTTATGTTGCATATTTCATCTTGTATTTTTGCGACGTAGTGGGCATCATGTTTCTCCCCGTGGCTGCAAACAAAGTTGCTCTTTATTCTGTTCATCCTTGTTATATGCCCTTTTAAGTTGGAGATGTACAAGATGAACACATTTATATTTGTGACTATTGTCTGCACAAGTTGGCTGGGTTGGAATAACCAACCCACTCCATTCGGTAATCATTTGTGTGAAGTGTTTTTATTGAGAAAATCACGGCTTCTCCTCTTACACAAATCTTCTTCTGATTTGGACAACATTCTCTCACAGACTACTCTCTCCTTCGTTATTAATTCTGTTTTATTAACAGTCTATCGCCAAAATGTCCAACTTGAAGCCAGTAAGTAATACAGATGTTCAAACAAGAAGAAGGGCCTTTATTGTCATTGTACATACAACAATTCAATTCAATTTCAATTCAATTCACTTTATTTATATAGCGCCAAATCACAACATAGTCGCCCCAAGGCGCTTCACAAGGGTAAGGTCTAACCTTACCCACCCCCTGAGCAAGCACAATAGCAACAGTGGTAAGGAAAAACTCCCTGGATGATTTGTCCTCTGCATTTAACTCATCCTAATTATAGTTAGACACAATCCAACCACTAGGAGCAGTGGGCAGCCACAGTCCAGCGGCCGGACTGTGATGTAGACGCTGCCTTGGTCAAGGGCAGAGAAAGGAGCAGACCCTAATGTGTGTGTTTTGATGGTGGGAGGAAACCGGAGTGCCCAGAGGAAGTCCACACAGACACGGGGAAAATATGCAAACTCCACACAGAAAGGAACTGGGCATGGTGGGAACAGAACCCAAGACCTTCTTGCTGTGAGGCAAGAGTACTAACCACTGAGCCACCGTGCAGCCCATAAATCATGCAACTTTTACTTGCTGCTTGAGTATTGTTTATGAATCAATACTGTTATCCTGCCCAAGGATGGATTACTGAACGGGCCTACCGGGCCCAGGGGCCCAAAGGCTCAGGGGACCCTGGAGCCCAAGCCTCTGCACCACTATGGTATCCATCCTGACATGTTAATATAACACGCCTGTTATTCACCCCTGATACCTGAATGGGGCCCCTCAATCAAATAACATACAATTTATCATATGTCTTAATAGGGCCCTGAAGATACACAGATGAATAATAAAATGTAGTCTACTTATTGTGCTTTTAGCGCAACCTCTGTACCATCCGCTGTCAATTTGTGCATGAGTGCAGGGGTGAGTGCCGGGGCCGTGGGAGTGCTGGTGCAGGGGGGGCCTTTCCCCGTCTGTGCCCAGGGGCCCACTGGCTCATAATCCGTCCATGATCCTAACTTACCTTTGTGAAGAACCTTGGGGTGACTATGTTGTGATTTGGTGCTATTTCAATAAATTGAATTGATCCTCGTTCATTTACTTTAGTTTTATGTTTCAACACCAGAGGGGGCAAATCAACTGAAATGCTTCAAAACAGTGGGATGCACAATTAATTACATTGTAATTTTAATTGCAATGTCATTCTGTGTGATTGTATAATAGTGAAAGGATGTGATTTAAAGAATAATAATAATAATTAAAAACATCTTCACACACTGCCCTGCTGTGGTCTGAGTGCGTCTCACCATTAAATTGCAGATTTTTCCCCCTTCCAATTGGATGCTGTAGACTTTATATGCATGCTTGGTTGGAGTGTGCATCTCACCCTTATAAACGATACAACACGTATCTAGATACACGGGCTATGATATAATTCAGGAACGATACTTTTTATTATGGAACGATTCAATTCGATGCGGCAAAAAGCAGCACGTACAATCTGTAGGGTGTCTGAATACTCGAAAGGAGAATGGTACCCGGATGATCTACTACCTCCATAGTGTGCAAACGGACTACACTATGCTATCCCATGGTGCATCTGGAGCCTGGTAACTGAAGACGAACTTCCCAGAAAAATTCAAAGACGATAGCGGACATACATAAAAACAGTAGAGGCTGTGGAATTGTATAAATATGTTGTGTTCCACCCCCTGTCCTGTGTCCTCTGTGTTCAATGTTTAGGTTCTTGGTTAGTTTATTCTCACCTTGAGTTGATTTTATGCTTTAGCCAGTCCTGAGTTCTCCTTTAGTTTTCTCAGCCACGTTTTCAGTTATGTTCTGCCTTAGTTATTGTTCAGTTCGGCTCTGATTATTTTGTCATGGGTTTTGTCTGCACGCAAGTTCTGTTCTCGTTCTGTGTCCACCGCGTCTTTCACTCATGTCTGTATCAATTTGTGGGTGTGTCTCTGTCACTGCGCATGGCTGAATTCACTTCCCCATCACCGCACCTGTCCACGTTCTTCCTCATTAAGTGTTCACTATTTAAGTTGGTCACAGTTCATTTATAGTTGCCGGATCATTCTCACCTGTTCCCGTCATGCCTCTGTCCTCGTTTGATCCTACTCTGATTTACGTCTCCTGTGTTCCATCTCGTCCCGCTGTCCATCAATTCTCCGTCACGTCCACGCCCTCGTCTGTGCTATTAGTCTGACGTTCTTGTCTCTGGTGGTTACTTTTTCTTTTTTGTCATCGCTGGCCTCACTCCTAGTCCCACAGTTCCCACTCCTGTTAGTTTGTTTGTCCTCACCCACACCTGTCCTCGACTTTGACTTCCTCCTCGACTTTTTTTGGACTCACTCCCCATTTGGACTCCCGATTCAACTACTTTAATTAAGTACTATTTTATGTTTGACTGTTTTTTTTTTTTGCATTTATACTCCCATTTGTTGTGTTGCCAGTCCCAGTCCTGCCTTATTTTCTTGTTTTCATTATTTAATAAATCCCTTTACTTTAATTCACCTGCTCTCCATTCCCGTCTGCATTTTTGGGTTCAACCACAGTACAAATCACAACATAAATATACACTAGGAGGCCGTTGCAAAATAGAAATTTTCATGGCATGCATGGGTATGCACATATGCGACATCCGGGTCAAAGGACAGGTAAGATGGCGGTGGCGTGGTACATTTGAATTGTGTCCCTACTACTCACTTGCTTACTTCGGGTGGGTAGTGTGCACTAACTAACGTTAAGTACATAATAAGTATTCAGATGCAGGGTTGGTGCCCATTTTCACATTTTATGTGACTGAAACAAATATAACCTGACATAAAAAGTCACACAAACAATATGACCAACCTGTTAAATGGTTGCTGCACTCCTGTGTCAGCTGTCACATCTTTACGAAGCTAAATATTCCTGCATTTGGGTGAGAGGTCACTCCTTGGAAAATTCTCCATATCGCATATCAACAAAAATCAACCCAGAATGCATTGCGTCGAGTTTTTTTGCAGACAGCTGAACTTCCGGTCATGTTCATACAGTGAAATGTTTCGCTTCACAGCACCTGGCAACTATGCTTCATTTCTACATGTGTCTACAAGAAAGCCACACAAGTTTATCCGATTTTGGAAGAGTGTGACCGTGAAGGCTCGGAGCGGACAGCGGATGGCTCTATTCGCAATCTCAATGGGAAAGCTGTGGTGTGGACGCGGGACTTTGAAACCGTTACCACCGTTTTGTGTTAGCGATGTCTATGCTCGCCTGCTTATTGAGTGCGGTTGGACAAATGAAAGAATCAAGAAACATAAATGTGATGATGGCTATCGGATGTTTACTGACCATCAAGCTGAACTCGTAGAACTTGAAATTATCGAACCCTACGAAGCGTACAAAGCTGTGTGAAACCCAAAGCAGCGTCGGACAGCAGCGCACTGTGCCACTTGAGGAGAAGTAAAATCAGCAGGATGCAGTTGTGTTGCAGGGTGTGTATTTACTATTTATTACTTAGTTTGTCTGCTTTGGTTTATATTTATCTGATGTATTTTTAACGCCCCCCGTCTGGTTGCACTGTGCTGGTTACAGTGCAACCAGACCGAAGTACGGCTGACTGGAGATCTCAGCAAAAAAAAAGGCAAAAACAATAGTGCGCCCTCAACGTTGGTTCATAGGTGACTATATGCATTATGGGTAATTGATAAGAAAATCTTCCCAAATCCTTTATAAAGCTTGTGTGAAGTGCAGTTGAAATCATCTCATATTTTCGGCATAATCAAGTCAAGTCAAGTCTGGGAGCATGTGCTGGTGCCGCATGCCACTGCATCCACCACACCACGGAACCGCCCCAGGTCCTGGATGGCAACCACCCAGGCAGACAACCGCTCTATCCCCATTTCTCGAAAGTAGCCATCTATCTGCTGCAGCCAGGTGAAATGTGGGCTTCGCCTGGGGCTTGTCCAGCCACTGGGGTCCTCAACATTGATGAACCTGTGTGCTGGTTGATACATAGAGAAATGCACCAAAATGTCATAGCTGATGCTCCCTCACCATGCAAGTGATACTCATCTGAGTGTCCCTAAAGTCCCTAAATAACCGCCGATTTGACATGAAGTAATTCCAGCGGTACTCTAGGCATGATTCATTCATTCATTTTCTGAACCTGCTTAGTCCTGATAAGGGTCACGGAGGGGGGGGAGGTTGTAGCCTATCCCAGCGGTCAGTGGGAGAAAGGCAGGGTACACCTCGACAGGTCGCCAGTCTATCACAGACCAAAAGCATGATGAAAGGCCAAAACTGTAGGGCGAGTAAGAATAAATGTGTTTGTCTTTAATGAACGTGTGGCATGAAATTGGCATAATTCACCGCCACTGTTTGTGACATCTGGCATCATCTGGACATTACGTCAAAAATGCCCGGATGATCCCAGTCACTGTTTGCTTTTCTTACCATCCCAGATATGAAATAAGCTATGAAGGAAGTTAAACATTTTCACTTTCTGTTCAGCTGACTGATGTTAAATCACGTTGTTTTTGTACGTCAGAGAGAACCCAGCAGCAGTGTGTGTGTGCATAAATCTGGGTGAAACCATGTGGCCACTCAATTTATCCCTAATCTGCGTTGCTGATTAAAGTGGCAGAAGAAGTGAGAAGACAAAATAGATTTAGCCCTCGGCCCCTCCTCTTCCATGTCACCCTCTCCATGATTCTATCCTTCCTGTGTTACCTGAAGTCCCTTCAGCATTATATTAATTGGGACGGTTTATGGCACTGCATGTGCTTCAGCGCTGCTTTCCACCTCCGTCCTGCTACATCTCACCTCTTCTGCTCTCTCCAGCCGCCTCCTTCCCCTCTCTGTTTGAAACACCAGCAGGCCCCTGACGCGGTTGTGACTAAGGGCGTCCCCCTGGTGTCAGAGACGCTGTCATTATTCCTGCCATCGAATGACTCCGGATCTCTCTGCCGCTCTTCAGCAGCTTGGAATAATTCCCCCTGTTCACCTCCTTTATTGGTGCTGCATGCTCCTGCATTCATGAAGGATTGTAAAGAGATCATGTCTCAATATAGCATTTTTGTCACAGTGCACAGAATATTATCAAACACATTTTCCGCTCAACAGACAAACCGGTGTAAGGAAATATAAGGGAGCAAAGCGACACCAAACCCACATTTCAAAGTGTTGGTTAAGTATTGAAAATGTTACATGGACTTTTACATAATCAAGCTCACTAACAATAAAATGTCTGAAGTTCTTTCCATAAAATTAGCCATTTTTCTATATATTACCACGGGGCCTGAAATTTGACCTTGACCTGAAACCTTGATTGTTGATGATCCTAATAAAAATCAAATCACATCTTCCCATCCGTAGGACCAATGTACATGCCAAGATTGATCAAAATCCGATTTGGCATTCTTAAGATATTTTGCTAACATTCATACAAACATAGTTATAGTCAGGTCCATAAGTATTTAGACAAGTCAAGTCAAGACTGGGAGCATGCGCTGGTGCCACATTTCGCTGCATCCATGACACCACAGAACCGCCTTGGCTAACTGTGATATTTTGGGAGGACTATATCCCTAGTTATGAAAAATGAATGATAGCAATGCCAGAGCAGTAGCTTTCACTGTATTATCACATAATATTGAACACTACCCCAAGCAAAAATTGTGAAATCAGAATCTGTTACAACTCTTTAACTACACACTTTTTATTGACATCTGACACCACTTTTCCCACATAATTTGAACATGAGAACCTGTATGGAAATGTCATTTAAATGATATGAGTATTCATTAAACCTGCAAATACAAGAAATGAATAAAACATGTCAAAAAAGGTCCTTGTTTTGAAAATTCAAGCACAGTTATTCCACTGCAGTGATATCAAATATCCTTATATCTGCTTATGAACTGAAGCTTGTATCTGCTTAAAACTGCTTATAAACTTCTATCTGCTTAGAAACTGAAAGCTACCACATCCACATTGCCATCATCAATTTTCCATCTCAATGGGTCAAGACCTTCCCAAAAATAACAATGAGCATTCCTCCCTCTGAGTGAGCCAAAGAAACCCTCTGGCACATCCCCTAAAATGCATCCCATGGCCAAAATGTCAAAGCTGACATTCCCTCACAATGCAAGTGAAACTCCTCATCTTAGTGTTCCTAAGTAGGCATTCGTTTGATACAAAGCCATTCTAGTGGAGGTCTCCTCGGAGGATCCTATTTGGACAGTAACAGTTTTCGTATTTTGCCTCTGTACACGGCCACAATGGAGTTGAAATGAAACAGTCAAGATGTTCTTGTAGTGTAGCTGTAATTCAAGGGGTTTAACAAAATATATCACATTATACACAGTCCCTCCATTGTCAGAGGCCATGAGTAAATGGACTGCATTTCTACAGCACTTCTTTTCTCTGAGGCGCACACACATACACAAAGCACTTTACAGTGATACCTCACATTCACACACCAAAGTCAGTGCGTTACGGCGCATGGCGCTCAACTGCACACTGATAGCAACCTGGGCACTCAGTGATTTTACAGTTTGAGATGGAATCAATCTAAGGATTATCTGGTCACAAGCCCACCTCTCTAACCTCTAGACCTTCAACACATGATTAAACAAACTAAATATAAGGACTTTTGTAAAAACAAATCATTACTTTTACAGCCAGTTTTCTTTAGACAAGTCAACGTCACTGAATATGGCTTGGACTTTATTTACATCAATCATTACAAAATACAAACAGTATTTTTGCACCAAGTATCCGTGCAAGAAGGAGACTAGTGAGGGAAGCCACCAAGACACCCCTGAAAGAGTTATAGGCTTCTGTGGCTGTGACTGGGGAAACTCTGCACAGTGCATCTTTTGTCTGTTGCATCATCAGTCACAGCTTCATGGTGGAGTGGAGCAGAGAAGGGTCTTCAGACAAGAGATCAAAACTAGGCTCAAGTCTACCATGTGCCTTTGGCAAGCTGTTGATTATGGGATTTTTCAAGCATAATTTTTGATACAAAAGAGTATAAATTGCAAATGGAAACATACAAAAATATTAATTAGTACTATATCAGGTGTTTATTAGAGCAAAAAGGAAGCTGCCACTTGCAGTTCTCAAAGAACCCACAAGCTATGATTTCTGTCCCACAGGAGAATAAAATATTGGTCACCTCATCAGACTCCTTTTGTGCAGTCGACAGGGAGGCAATGTGTCTGCTTTGTCTTTTCCATGTTAGCCGTGCAGAGCCAGTCGAAACACTCATCAATATATTCCTCTCGATATTCCAGGGCAGTCGCACATTATTGATGGAATCCTCAGACCAAAGATATCTATTTTTATAGAACTTTTAATTGAGTTGGTCTTCTTTACAGTCTGTCTAGTGCAGGGAGGCCACCATATTTATTGTTGCATGCACTCTAAAAATGAAATGCTCTATTTATTTAATCTAGTTATGTCAACCGGTCCCACAAAACTTGATTGTTTAAATGGGAAACATAATATACAACTAATTGTAAGAATTTGTTACAATTTGCATTTCCAGTTTAAACACCCAAGTTTTGTAGGTCCGGTCGACATAACTAGATTAAGTAAATAAAGCATTTCATTTCTTAGAATAAGTCTCGCAGGAGTTGCGTCTCAGAGCATCACACACCAGCTGTTTTGTTTAAAGAGGTGTAAATCGGTCAATAATGATATTGCTAATGCATCCCAAAATCCTAGTTTCAAGGCTGTAAAAAAACGATGTCTGCCTCTGCCCCTTGCTTTAAATGGAAAAGAGATGCTATTTGCAAATACCTACCTCCCTACAGAGAGGTGTCACCGCTCCATCTCTCTCCCACAGACCATGTGCATGTGCATGTGGCACACAAAGCACAGAGTATGCTGGACTACAGATGTCAATTTCTGTTACATAAGACGTACATCTCAAAAGTAATCGGACTTACTTCATATAAATCCATCCATTCTCTATACACGCTTAATCCTATCAAGGGTCACGGGAGGTGCTGGAGCCTATCCCAGCTGTCATAGGGCGAGAGGCGGGGTACACCCTGGACAGGCCGCCAGTCCATCGCAGGGCCAACTTCATATAAATGTCACTTAAAACAATATATGCGTTCATGTCTCTGGGTCCTTGACCTTTGAGATTGAGAGACACATGGGAAACGTTTACGGTGTCATGAGGTCTCTGGACAAGATGTTTGGCGATGCCGATATGTTTGCAGGAGAACAAAGGTCCAGGTCTTTAGGATCCTGGTGCTTCCTGTCTCACTGTATGGTTGTGAGACTTGGATGCTAACCAGTGACCTAAGGTCATAAATTGAGGTCTCTTCGGAGGATCCTTGGGTACTGCTGGAATGACCTTGTGTCAAACGAGCGGTCACTTAGAAAGACTCAGATGAGGAGTATTTCTTGCATGGTGAGGGAATATCAGCTGTGACATTTCGGCCATGTGGCTTGTTTTTCTGGGCATTATCCAGTATGCAAATGCTTCAGTATTGAGGACCCCAGTGGCTGGAGAAGGCCAGATAGTGAGATTCACTTCACTTTGAACCTCACATCACACACACTGATGCCAAATGTGATATGAATGCACTGCTGTGCTCTGCACCTGCACACACCTCATTTTTAGACCAATATAAGGCCACATGAGTGAAAGCGGTATCATGGGCACTGGGCGTAAAAATGACATCTACGTCAGGTGGAAACTAGCAATGAGATTGACATGCACCGCTTTGTGCACAGTGGAAGATCGAGCCCATAGTTTCTTCCCCGTCCATTTTATGCACCATTTTGAAGGTGTTTCTCTGCTCACGACTCATAAAGAGATGAGTCAGACTAGACAATGTGTAAAGCAAATCACAGAATGAGCACCGTCCACCCGGACCAATCATATATATTGTTGGAATGTTGTGAAAGAGTGAAAGACTGTGACGCAACCTGCTTTCAAGCTGCATATGCAGATTATACAGCAGCCTAAGTCCTGTTACATTTGCACATACCTCATATGTTGTGTAAGTCCAAAACAAGCTGTTTTAGGCCTGAATTCTAATTACAGCAAGATCATATCTACATGCACAGCATAGAATTGTGTGACTCTGAGGTTGTTGAACATGAAACCCAAACCTTATTTAGCTGTCAAAGGTAGATAAAACAATTTTGAACAATACGACCCCTTTAATTACATCTGCCAAGGAGGTTATGGTATGTGATCGGTGATGTTTGTTTGTTGATCTCAAAGCATCTAATGCATAACATTTAACTCAAAATGAGAATGAACGCTTCAAGGAATTCAGTCACGAAGAAAAGAATCTCACACCCAGCCTCTCTCTCCCTTTACAGGCTCTTGTGCTGGCAGCAGTTACCATGGCAACAAATGACAAACAAGTGTGATGCTGTTACATGAAAGCTGTTGTAAATCGATAAAATATCAAACAGAGTTTTGACACTTTGTCTCAGATATGCGGGACCATGTGACGTCCATTCACTACTTGGAGATAAAAGTGAATGAGTGAAAGATAAAAACAGCCACATTCATATGTGAGGTAAACACAAGTGAATAGCACGATTGGTTGTAATCAGCAGAGATTTACATAACTCAGTATTTCCACACATATATTCTTTGAATTTTTTAAAATTCTGTAAAGACCCAGTCACACTATGACGTTTACTTCAGAGGTTGGTGAATGTGGTGAAAGAGAGATGAAAATTGGCCAATCGTCAGCAAAAATCATGTTCCCGGAGTTTGGTAGCGAACCTCAAACGCAGCACGGTGTTCCACCAACATGGTGCTAGTGGAGGCCAGCGCAGGCGGGCGTTAGCCAGCGCTCCATTAGAACAAAAAGTGACAACGTGCGGGAGAGGGGTTCAATACACCACTGTCCAGTGATTCTGAGCAGGCAGGGTGAAGCAGCACCCAGCGTAGACGATCGCACCAGTAAGTTCGGCTAACGGATGCTAACGAAGGCTACCTTGGTCGTAGGGGAGATTAACTTTCTCTTCCAGTCTCCAACGTAGCCACAGGTACGGCAACAATCGGCGAAATATTTTCAACATGTTTAAAATTTTGGACGCGGTCGCTGTTCATCAGTGAACACTGGCAAAGGCCAGCAGAGGATACCGGAGACTTGTGATCACTAAAGAACGCAAATACGTTTGTCCGCGTTGGCCAAAACATCTAGGTGTGACTGTGCCTTAAAGAATGTACAGTATAAGAAGCTGATTTATGTACTGTACTTTTGCTACTTGTGTCACAAAATAATACTCATCAACAGTTGCTTATTGAACAGAAATAAGGAGTATTGTGGGCGGGCATGGGGTGCATGGCATCTGAGACATTTCATCTTTATTCCGAAAAGGCAAAATAAAAAGTACTGGCAAACCCCGGTTGCACTTTTTAACTCAAGGCTTTACACATATCAGTCCACCTCCATGTAAATGGGCACCGGCCTGGGCTGGGGAAGTAACCTGCAATGGACTGGTGTCTCGTCCAGGGGGCGCCAAAGGCTCATCTCTTTCATACTATGGAATCCAGAGATAAGCACCAGCACCAATGGTCCTCAGAGTCTATATCAGACTTACTTCCTGTTATGTGCTAATCTTCTGTTTTAGTTCCTTGTATGTTAATTGTGTTTTAAATGGTAAAGCACTTTCAATATTTGCTCGAAAGACATTTGATTTCATTTGAGAAAAAGAGAAAATCTTCCTCTAATTTTTTCCCTTAATGTGGCCCTAATACTCACTCGTAATGTGCCATATATATTGGAGTGAGGCAACATTTTTATACAGTGACGGGCAATTAAAATAGGCAACAGTGGATGTGAATAAATGGCAACTGCACAACCTCTGCATAAATATTTGAACAAGCAAAAGGGCAGATGGGTCTTTAGAATTAATTAACTTGCAAAGTGCAAATATGAACATGAAGAGTGACTACAGAGTGAAGCGCCATGCGACAGTCGGTGCAGTATTAATGACCTGCAGCAATAGCTGCTGATATTCTCCACAATTTGAATTGGAATATGTTCACCATATTACAGAACAAATGATCCTGCAGGTTTCCATGTTGCTGTTTTAAAGTACAAGTTCGTAGCGGTGATCTCAAACAAGACTTCATATGGTGTCACTTCATGTGCAGAAGATTTTGAAACCTGATTTTCATTTTTATTTTTAACACAGTGAACATTTATATCCTGTACATTCCCTACTTGTGTCACAAAGTAATAGCCATCAACAGAACTAAATCAATTTGCTATGGAGTTTTATGGCCCCATTAAGGGAAAACGTGAGTGAAGGATGATTTACACACACACACACACACACATATAGGCTATCTATTCATTCATTCATTCATTTTCTATTCCCGCTTACTCCAATTAAGGGTCACGGGGGGAGCTGGAGCCTATCCCAGCAATCTTTGGGCGAGAGGCTGGGTACACCCTGGACAGGCTGCCAGTCCATCGCAGGGCCACATATAGACAGACAAACACATTCACACTCTCACTCACACCTACGGTCAATTTAGAGTCACCAATTCACCTAACCTGCATGTCTTTGGAGGTGGGAGGAAGCCGGACTACCCGTAGGGAACCAAAGAAACACACACACATATATATTTTGAGAATAACATTGAAATACCATTTCCAAAATATGGACCTTATTTGATGGTCTATGGTGCGCGATCTATGGCGCAGAGTGCATTTGGGGTGTGTCCAACTCCACTTAGTTATTTGGAGTGTGTGTAATATGAGTGCATAATACGGCATAGGGCACAAAGGGGCTGGATTTGTTCGCTCAACTTGTTATGGACATTCTTTGGGCACAAAAGTTTTGACATTTTTAAATCAAGGCTTAAAACATATCAGTCCACCCAGCTCTAAATAGGAACCGGCCTTGGCTGGGGAATTCACCGGCAATGGACTGACATCCCATCCCAGGGGAGTTTTAGACTCGCATCCCCTTTATGCTCCAGAATCTGGGGATAAGCACTGGAACCAATGGGCCTCAGGGTCTATATATGTTTTTATTGTGTTTTCTTTGTGCACCCTCTAGATAACAATAAGAACATGGGCACACCCCAAAAGCATTTGTGCCATGCATTTTGTGCCTGCTATCAAGATAGGATCCTAACTGTTCTTGAGCAATAACCTAAATCCCAAATTCTATTATTCATTCATCTTCTAAACCCGCGTATTCCAATTAAGGGTCATGGGGTCATAGTGCATACTATGATGCACTAATGTGCATCCCTGTGTGCAGATTGTGTCACGAACCAACCTGTGAGACATATCTAAATACTGCACTGTGTAAATGGCAGAAAAACCAAAGTATGAGTATATACTACACATTTTACTTTTAAGACTTTAGAAAAAATTCTGGTGTTTTCAAACTGGACATTGACTAATAAATGCCAAATAAAATGGAGGACAGTTGGTGCTGCAAAGAACAATGTGTAAAAACACTTAAGATGAAGAATTGTGCATAAACACTGCTAAACAACATATAAATTATGGATCATTAACTAACTGTGTCTGGTTAGATAATTGAACACACCCATTCATAAACCAAAACAGTACTGCTCTAAGTTAATCTAAACAACTAAAAACCAAACTTTTCTCATTATTCTTGGTTTTGGCACCTTTCAGGTTCTTGTTGTAGAGCTACAATAGCATAAGAAAAAGTTCAAGGCACATTTACTGTGTCTGAAAACTTTGAAAAATAATGAAAAACTCTTAATTATAATTTAAAATTTTAAACATGTCAAATTTGTGACCATTTTTTAACCTGTAAGAAGGTATTATTTCTTTTATGTTAGTCACTTTAAGAAAATCTTCCTCTCTGCCCCTCCATCTGTGATGTTCTTGTCTATGACACCTAAATCACCGCTTTCAGTAACTGTAAAAATGCATAAATGTCAGGGTGTGGCCATGCAAGGTGCTCAACTGTACACCGGGAACAACTTGAGGGTTAAGGACCTGGCTCAAGGGTACCTTAGTGATGGACCCTGTCTGGTGAGGAATTAAAGCGAGGATCCTCTGGTGACAAGCCCACCACTCTAACCGCCAACCCACCACCTCCCCATTATGTACTTAACAACATGTTTATAGAACTATATATTGACTCAGCTTTGGTTACATATAAAACTGCATTTCATTTTGCTGGTATTACGTTGAATCTACTCAAACTTGGACACACACCTCCACCCTCGGCCACTCCACTCAGAACCTTCCTCCCTCATGGCTCAGTTGGAATCAGTCACGCTCTGTGAGCTGTTACAAAACCGAAGGTCTTCATGCATTTTCAGACATTACTCACGACTCTCACCACGGATGCTGCAGGTGGGCTTCTCTATTCATCTTCTGCTGCAATGAGTCGGACATGTGCATCATTATTGGCTCCTGGATTGCACGTAATCCCAACAGGAGAAAGCCACCTACTGAGGACACATGGAGTGCTATGAATGAATGCAGCTGTTATAAAACCTCCTATTATAAACTCTTCCTGTTGAGTGAAGAAAATTTTGTATTGCAGAAGGTCATCTGAAACACTTTGAAAGGCCATTCGTTTATACCTGAAATGTCAAAAAAACAAACAAAAACAAAACAGAGCTTGAGTGTGCTTTGATGTGAATTATAATGTTCTGTATTTTTAGTATTCATGATTGCGAGGCATAATGGGGAGGGTGATTGTGAATGTGTGTCACCAAGGCCGAAGCAGAATGAACACTTTGTGTTTATAGTCCAGGAGCCCAGAGAGGTTTATTTGTCATCTCGAATACAAAAGGTTTGATGCTTTTGCTAAATAGGCCCAGGGTCAGAGATCACTGAATGGCCATTCTTAAATGTTGCAAATGCTGCAACTCCTAGGGGGCGCTGCTCAAAGTGACCCCAAAATTCACTTTATTTGCCATCGTACATCTTTCAAACCACCATTAATGTAATCTTTATAGTGGTCTTATGTAGGACCCATCATTCTTAAGTGTCCACTTTGCTGCGTAAACCACTTAAGAATGATGTAATTAATGCTAATTGTCACTTTTATTTGCCATATGGAGTACATCAATGAAACTGATATAGATTGTTTCTTATGCTATACCAATAACTAAATATTGATTGTTAAGTGTCCATTTTGCTGCAAAGGTTACTTAAGAATGGGTCAAAGGTCACAAAGTGGCACTTTTTCATCTCAGGAAACACTGAAAATTGTGATATCGCCAAAGTTATTACAGGTAGGAAGTTGATATGTACGGTATATGAAATTGTAGGGCTTGGCTAGTGCTAAATGATTCAGTAATTGAATTATACGTTTAATTTCAACTCTCTCTCTCTCTCTCTCTCTCTGACAAGTGAAAAAGTAGAAAAATCAGGTGCCCTCTGGACTCCCTGAGGACTTGATTTGCCATGTTGAGTACATCAATGAAACTCACAAAATATTCGTCTAGTCATACTGAATGGAAATCTCTGATCCTTAAGTGTCCATTCTGCTGTAAAGGACACTTAAGAATCAGTCAAAAGTGCCAAAACTGTTTATTTCTATGCACACATACATATGTATATATACAGATGCATGCAAACAGGCAAGATACTTATGACAGTAAAGATGTATCAAATGCCTTGATATATTTGGGACTTTTGGAAATTCATCATGATAGTCAGGTGGCTTAAGCTCCAAAATTCCCATTACGTTTACAAAGCAGACATAGTCACCAAAATTGGTATGTGGGACCCTTAGGGGGTACCTACTGAATTTTTAGTAGGACCCCTTCTCAAAAACCCCAACATTCTGAAATTTTGGCGAAAATCCGAAATGGCCGCCATCGAACCGATATGTATCCGAACTTTTGTACATTCTCCAAGAATGAGGAATATATATCTTTAGCTTGATCAGCAGTCGCTCCCTTTCTTCTCAAAGGATATTAAATTTTTTTCTGACATAACACAATCATTCCAGTTGATAAGCATTTTCAATTCATCGCATTACCTGGAAATATCAAATGTTGATTGTTGTCATCACATGTACAACAACCAAAAAGACAAAGATGGTGGATTTAAATTTTAGAACTACTTCATAGAATTATTTTAAGAAACCTGTATCTAGACACCAAGATTAAAACAGGCCAGGACCGTAAGCAGGGGGGTTTGGAACTACCCATTCATGAGAAACCACTATCGCAGAAAGAGGGGAAGTGGTGTTTCCTTCCATAAGTAAGTAAATTATTTGTGAACTTAGGCAAAAGTGGCGAAAAAGGGATAATATTTGGGGCTCAACTTGCCATGAAATGATGAATGATTGTTGATATTTCATGATTTGAATGAACAAACTTACCGTTTTGATGCATGGAACTTAGAAATTCAACCAAAAATTCTTTCAAGTTCTTATTTCAGTCGAAATATTGTAACAGCTTTTTCTTGTATCATGTCAAACTGCCTTTATCTGCTTTTGGTAAGTGAAAATCCTTTAATTTTTTTCGATATTTGTAATTGATAGATGGTATTACAAAATTAATA
>OMMV01192233.1:0-11281 GCA_900302635.1 Chatrabus melanurus
TTCCTGAAGCGCGTTCGGTCACTGAGCGGAGGTTCATCCTCCTCGATCACGACGCAGGAGCGCTTCCTCCTCGCGCCGCCTAACCCACGAAACAAGAACACAACTTACCGTCAGATCGAGCAGCTCAGATGATCTCCAGCGGTGGGAAAAACCAACAGGCAGATGACAGATTGGTCACATCATCCTGACAGCGGCGCAGGAATAAACGCGCTCGTTTTATCCGCCCCGGCGTGAAACCTGCCTGCTCCAGACCGGGTTGCGTTTGCGGCCCTAATGTGGCTGCTGTCCGGTTGTGTTCTTCCCGCCTGCGGACAGAGCGTTCCCACCGTGCTCCATGGATCGACCCGGGCTAAGTTTGTGCCGGTTGTTGCAGCCTTCGCTTTGGCGGAGAGCCTCAGCCCCGCCCTGGACTGTCGGCCGACTGTGACGGGGGCGTGTCCCGCCGCGAGCAGCAGCCAATCAGCGTGGACTCTGGGAGGCGCTGTTTCTCTCGGTTCATGGCCGTGACGCAGCGAATATCTTCTTCAGTCCAAAAAACTGCTCCTGAGAGTAAAACCTTTCTTTTATAATGCTTCATATTTTATATTATTCTTGTATATGTCCAGAAAAAATGTAGCTAAATATAAAACGTTGGCTAAATCAGTCACTTTACAGCAATTTAATGTGTACTGTCGCCATTAAATAAGCCAAATGGGTGAGATTTTTTTTCCTCCCCTTGTAACAACTGAAAATTTAAGTACTTACACATTGGGACCTTTATTATTATTATTGTCTGCTTCTGGGCTACCTCTTAGTTGACACGTTACCAGGCCTTCAAGGTAAATTCAACTGAAATACGCTTTGATTCAGACTGGATGTAGTTGCACAGATTGCGTCTAACTTGACTATGACAGAGTACCAAAACAACACATTTTGATTAATTTGCAAGTCTTTACAGCTTTTATTTACTTTATGCTGTCAGCAACCTGTAGTGTGAGTTATGGCTGCTGCCACTTTTCTATAATTACCGTTATCTAAGTAAGTCTAACGCACTTTTAAAGGCAAGTTTTGAATCATTTTGTGACAGCGACATTACAAGGCGTTGACTCGGATTTCAAAGTAAAAGTCTCTGCGACTTTAACAGAGTGAAAGCATCAGATTTATACAGAGGCTTTCACAATGTGAGGTTAACACAATAAAGTAGCCACATTCCCTTTTTCAATTTGAGCAAAATTAACTATGCTGTTACAAAAAGCAGAAGGGCACTCAGTTGAGTGTTGAAGCCTTTTATAGCCTCTTATATATCTTCTCATGGTTGACCTTCACATGCTTTGAAAAATTTATTATACATGTATATGTATATAAACACACATATGAGGCTGTTCACCATAACTATATGTCTGGTGTGGGTAATAATTGTATTACCAATGGAGATATCTATCGGTAATACTTTCTACCAAAGCGAGATCCATACAGTCA
Organism: Chatrabus melanurus; assembly: GCA_900302635.1. NCBI lineage: Eukaryota > Metazoa > Chordata > Actinopteri > Batrachoidiformes > Batrachoididae > Chatrabus > Chatrabus melanurus. The sequence goes on from OMMV01192233.1 coordinate 1,459, forward strand.
AAAATTACATGACACGACATGTTGGTGTGATAATCTTGGTATGACTTTTTCCCAGTCTGTCCTTTGACTTTCATATTAGAGGGGTGAATAGAAATTCATTTTTTTCACTTGCGTAACATTGCTATGATTAGACTGATTCTGTCTATGACTGATGCTGAGACTTTGATTCATGCCTTTGTGTCTTTTAAAACTGATTACTGCAATGTACTATTCTATGTTACCTCAAAATACTATAAAACTGTTCAAAGATTCAGAATTCGGCTGCTGGAGTATTAACCACTCCAGGAAATTCAATCGTATTACTTCGGCGTTTGCATCCCTTCGCTGGCTCCCTGTTCCTGCAAGAATACATTTCAAGGTTTTGCTGCTGGTCATGTAAAATACTGAATGGTTGTGCACCACCTTTCCTTACCGAACTGGTTGAGCCTTATGTGCCGGCATGAGCACTTTGTTCCTCGGGGAGCTGCTGGCTTATTATGTGTTCCTAGGGTAAAGAAAAAGTCGACAGGCACTAGAGCCTTTACCCATCATGCGCCAGTGTTATGGAATTGTCTACCTGCCGAAATGAGCCACTTGTGGTTGAAGTATTTAGGTCGAGACTTAAAACTGATCTTTTTTTCAATTAGTTATAATTAGCAGATGGTTTTTATTTTATTTTTAGCTCACTGTGATCAAATTTGATTGGGATATTGATTTTTGTCTGGTTCCTGCCTGTGGCAGCTTCTTTTTAATTGGAAATTGTTTTCTTGCCCAATTTTTGTGTTTCAGTGTATGTATTGTAAAGCACATTTTTTCCATGAAAGCACTTCGTAAATAATTAATAATAACTTCCATCCATTGTCTGAACCTGCTTATTCCAGTTGAGGGTCACGTTACGGGTCACTTATTATTATTATTATTATTGTTGTTGTTGTACAAAGATTATAACCCACAGTGTCGAGGCACCGCAGGCCTCGATTTATAACTTTTAGGCTCAGGGCCAGCTGATTCCCAACTCCTAAAAACCACTAAGCAACTTTTAAAAAAGTCTTATGTTCTCAGGGTTCCTGCTGGGGTGAAATCTCAACAGGGAGAAAAAATTTCATCATCCCATGGGTCAATGGGATTTTTTTTTTTGTCTGATGAGATAAAAAAAAAAAACCCTCATGAATAAACATGTTAATGAGATTGAGAAAATGGTATATTCTATATATTTTATATATATATATAAAGCAGTAACACTGTTTTCTGTCTGTTCGCGCATCACGCAAAAATGGTGAACCATACAGCAAATCCAACAACACCAGCAGAATCAGTAAGTCACTCTCCTTAAACTGGGTTACCTTTTATTTTAAGCAAACAACATTTTTGCCTCCAAGTACCTAGAAATCCAAGTCTGTCTGTCTATGACTGGCCTGTTGCCTGGCAACAGTAATCATAGTAACACCCCCCATACACACAACCCTCCCCCAACAGTCCCACTTCCTTCCTTCCTATCTGCAATGTCAAAATACTTAGCAAACATTAGATCCTAATGTTAATTAGATAAAAGTATTGATCATTCAAGATCAAACTTCAGTGAGAAAGATTAAACATGCTTTAATGTCACTTAATTGCAATTAAACCATTGGTTGCTTTGCAACCCTTCACATAATAGGCAGAGTGGGATGGGGAAATGCCCAAATTCTTATGGACTTGAGTGTATATCAAAGCAGAGTTGGATAAGGCAATGTCTAAATGCTTATGGACCTGAGTGTATGTCAAAGCAAAGTGGGATGGGAGGCTGCCTAGCAACCACACTGTCAACAAGATCTCACACCCAAGCATCGCCCAGGTACCCTGCTAGTATTCAATTAAAGTAATCAACAAGAAAAGGGTAAAGATGAATTCATTTCCTTTATTTGTTTAATTTGTATTTTTTGGCAAAGCTGTATCTGTCTTTCACTGCCCTCCAGGTGGAAAGGGCCTTTGCGCTTTTCTGTGCTGAGCACAAAGCACATTTTAGTGCAACTGCGGATCATTATTGTCATTGATGGACTTTAAAGTGACTTTCATGTGAAGGCTGCAATAAATTTCATGAAAACTGGTATAAAACTTTATCCTTTAATGTGAAGCATGAAAACTGAAAAGAAACCTGACATCAAATTCCAATTAATTAATTTTGTACTCAGTCACTCAGGGTACATGTGCACCCACTTTTTTCTTAAAAGTTTAACTCTAGACACCTTAGTAAAGCATGTCCACACAAAAGGAGGCCGGGCCAAACCTGGCCCGTGGCGCACCAGTTAGCGACCCTGATCCAGACGCAACACAGCGACTGACTTAACAAGCTGGTGTCTGACAAACATCATGAAAATCACATTAAGAATCACAAAGTTTGGTACATTTTTTTTAATGACACTTTGGATTTAGCAGCACAGATGTCGTGTGTGAACAGGATTTATTGAGAAGGAGTTTTAACAGCATCGGTGGATCGCACGAACAGAGAGTATTTCATGAACAAACATCTGTTGAGCAAAAATATATTTCGAAGTGTTATGTCCGAATATATGTCGATAGGAGTCAAAATTTGTGGAGTAGATGTCAGATTCTGATGTCTGATGCCTACTGTTGAAAGCTGTGGCTGCTAACTTTAATTGATGCACACAGCAGTGGGAGTTTGTGTGACATATCAGCTGATTGCAGAGAGAAACAGCAAAAACAATTCTCCTTTTGTTCCGTCTGACTGGTTGCTTGAAAAAGCGCTGCAGTAATGACACAGCGCCTTTCTGAAAAGTTCAACTTAAAGTGTTTGGTGCGGCCGCACAAAAAAAGAGGAGCACTCTGGCAAGACAAAAAACTCAAATTGCTGACTGGCAATCTATTTTTGGAATGTATACTCACCAGCCTACAAATGAAGGCAAAATTGGTGCATCGAGCACTGCACCGGACGAATTATATGTCCTGTATTTAAAAGCATTTTGCTTTTGCTTTTTCACAGCCTCAAAATGATCACAAAACATATCGAAACACTTGGACAGCATGTGTGTGATGCTACAATTGATCATTATTGTTACTAAATTTATCAACCAACAGATCGAGGGACTATTACAAATGTGCAACCATTCACATGCTCTTCCCTGTTTTTGGACTTTAGTCAGACTTGCAATGTTGCCTCATGACTTAGTGGTGATCACATCACATGATACCAATGATCAGCCCAGGAGAGCTAATTTCACGGTACATTTCAGGGAAATTACACAAATTCTGCTTTATTTGAGAACCAATGAAGATAATGATTATTAACATTTACATACTTCCCACGATCTCTCCGCTCAAACAGCATGCTGCATTACACCCACATCATCAGAGCTTGGAAGTGTGGGTCTGTTGATGTTATTTGCAGAGGTCTGCTTTCACTGCTGAGTATTTTGTTTGTAGAGATTTCAACAGATATCATTTAGAAGCTAAAGCATGTGATTGTTGATACCATGATTTGACCACAAAAAGTGCAAAATACAGGAATGGTAATCATAAAACACAGAGACCAGAAATTTAGGCTTGAAATACTTATCAGAGTTCATCAAAACCTCCTAAATAAATCTAAACTGAATTCAGTGCAGAACATCTGTCGACAAGCAGATGCCTCACACAATTTCATACATGTATTTGACATGTGTGGCATTGCATTCTCGCCTTGTAGCCGAGATTCTTCTCATACTTGGCCCATGGGACTCTCCAGCCATGCCATAGCTATGATTCACACCCGGGCCTCAAGGGCATTTCCCCGTGCAGTGAGCCCGTTTACTCGGTACAATCTGTGAGAGTGCATATCTTTACATTTTGAACATATTGTAAATGCCATGCAGTAGAAAAAAATTGTCTCATTAAGGACAGCCGGTGTTCTTCTCAGGAGTTGTTTAAAAATGATATTTCCATCTGTGCACAACTAAAGTGCACACTTGCCTCAAAAAAAAAAGTAAAACAAAAAAGAAGACTGCAGCAATTTGTCGTTTTTCACGTTGCATTATGCTGTAAACAGGCAGACTTTAATTGCCCTCATGGTGATGGGTAAGGCTCCTCCGTTTAATGAAAACACCGTTAAAGTGCATTCCATCATGGTTTCACTGAAAGCTCAGAGCCACCTGGGAATTTTCTAAAGGAGGGAGATGGATGTTAGGAAGCAGAAGGTTCCTGAGGTGCTGACAAGGGGCACCGTGGCCTGGACACAGCTTTTGTCAGATGAGGTTTCAGGATAGAAAAGGCCCGAGGTCTTAGGAAACTTTCCTTCAAGGCTGCTTTGATATCTATTAAGAAACTCACTGCTGAAAGTTTCTGCTCTGAAAATAAAGAAGTTTTTAATGCTGACAAATGCAACAGAAGGTTTCTTATCAGGTAGCGCAGAACAAAGTTCTAACTATGGTGTTAGAACTATTTACAGTGTATTTGCACTTTATGTTTCTTCTATAAAATATCGCTCTGATGGACATGGCACATTAATCTGGTTTTTCAGTCATTTTGCATTTCATTCATTTCTTAAAGGCGCAATCTCACTATAACGTTTACCCCAGCATTTGGTGAATGCAGGAAAAGGTCAAGAAAAGTGGCCAAACGTCAGGAAAAAAATCACGTTACCAGAGTTTGGTAGCGAACCTCAAATGCAGCTCGCTGTTCCACAACATGGTGCTAGCGGAGGCCAGCGGAGGCGGGTGTTAGCCAGCGCTCCATTACAACAAGCGGGACTTTTGCCAACGTGGCAACGTGCGGGAGAGGGGGTCGACACACCACTGTCCAGTGATTCTGAGCAAGTAGGGCGAAGCAGCACTCAAACGTTAGCCAGCGTAGACGATCGCACCAGTAACTTAGGCTAGCAGAGGCTAGCGGACATAACATTTGCAAATCCGTTTGTCTACGTTGGCCCAAACGTCTAGGTGAGATTGCGCCTTAAATGTGGGAGGTTCTGTTGCCATCATTTTCCACTGGTGTGGTCTGTGGACGATCGCTAAAGGAATCTGTATATACTGTACAGCAGCAGCTCTTGTCTTGTTCCATATCTCCTCCCTCAGCTTTGCAACTACAATCACCATTTTTTTCAGTGTAGCTGGACCTGTTGAAGGTCTAGGTCCTTGGGACATTTTGTGGGCAATGGGGTGTGCGTGAAGGGTACTGTACGTACAAGTAATGCAGCTCCAAAGTGAGCTCCCGCGCCGTAACCGCAGCGTAACTCTGTGGTAAAACCAGAGTAAACTTTGTGAAGGAAGGTTTGTCCATAGTGTGGAGTCTACTAGTGCTCCAAGCACGAAATAAGATGAAATTATGTCACCAAACTGAAAATTGATACAATCAATATCTATAAATCATTCACCTTATTTGTTTAATCACCGCTGTACACAAGGATTAAAAAAAGCCCACACATTGTCCTCAGATTGGTCTTCAAAACACAAGACAGCCATTCTGAAAAGATAGTGTAGAACCAGTTTGAGCGTTGTCATAGATACATGATGTCACACTTCGGCGCTCTATATCCCTGAGAGGCTGTAAAAAATGTTATGACATAACATAATTTATGCGGGCACAATGTTTACACTATTACCAATTAACATCAAATCAATAATGTTTAATATGTAGAAACTGGGGCATGAAGCAATATTCCATTCAAAGGATCCCAGAGCTCCACCCAGAAATTCAGAGTATGATGGTGCTGTGCCTCTGGGGGAGGTGCGATGATGCAAGGGGGAGGTCCAGAGGGGGAAGCGCTAGCCTTTTGCTAATGCTTACAATGTAGCAACTGCTGCATTCAATGTTACCTATCATATGGACTAACCGATCCAGTCAATGGTTGTGCATAGAAAATATATGTTCATTTTAATTCACCATAAGTGTTTTTTTTCCTTTCAGCTGCTCCAGTTGCTCGGGGTCAGCACAGCAGATCCAGGACAGATCTGCATTGGGATTTGGAACAAGTTTTACACCGGATGGCCTTCCTGACACAACTCCTGTTCTGCTTAGAGAAACATGCTCACAGCTCCTGGTGTTCCCAAGCGGTCTCCCGGCCAAGTAATCAAGACCTATTTTGCTTTAGTTCTGATATCTGACGGGATCAGGTGTGCTCAGAGTGGCACGACTGCTTAAGTGTACTTTTGTACATTTCTGGCTTTTTTTTTTTTCAAGCAATTCTGCCAATAGAAACTCAGTTGTGAGGTCATTTAATGTAATATTTTACCCTTTTACTGCAAAAGTCGAAAGCACACAAAAAGCAGATGCTGCAGATGTCACAAAAGCACATTTCAGGGTGCTCCTCCTTTTCCTATCGCACCCATGGGCCTCGTCTTTGCTGCACTGCAAATTGAGCCTTCTGAGACATGCTCCTAAATTACCCAAAAGATAGTATTTCCACGAGGAATGACTTTATCGGACTTCATCGACTCTGTTGCATCTGTCCAGCTTTATAAGGACTGCCAAGTGGAGTACCAGGAACCCCTGATTGATATACCATGAAGTTGCGGTAATTAACGGTGATGATTCCCTTGCGACCGAGAGGGAAGGAGAAGAGTTGAAACTTGGACAAACGCAGCAATTAGGAAACTACACAGGGCCTGCAGGAGCACTCAAAACTCCCTGAAGTCCCATCAATCAGACAGAGATAAAAGGGTTGACTCCAAGGGTAATGTTGAACCAAAAGGACATTGTCAGACGGTCCATAAACGGCTTCCGTGTTTGTCAACCATAGGAGACATGAGACCATCACATGGGTTAAGAGCAAAGAGGTTTTTGCTGCTGGGTCACATGCTTGACCTCGCCAAGGAAATCTTCAAAAATAAAGCAACTTATGAGATTTTGAGCAACTTTTTTGCCATCCGTTGAGTTTTCTGTGACTGGAAAGGTCATCTTGTACCAGTGGAGGAAATGTTTTATCCCTTAATCACATACACAGCATGGATAATTGAAGGTTGTGTTAACTTAATCAATACCTGGGTAGAGCTGAAGTGGAGTTATAGACATGAAAATTGATTTTCCCTGTGATTAGCAGGGTAAGCATAGGATTAATGGAGTCAGTGGGTCCACAAGATTTCTGCAAGTTGTTGTTTGTCTTTCCGCTGACCCCAGTTGGGTGAGGTCACCACAGCGGATGCAGTACAGATCCACATTGGGATTTGGCACAAGTTTTACGGCAGATGCCCGTCTTAACACAACTTCACTTCGACATGCCAAGCAGTCTTCCAACCAACACTGGAAAAAATGTGGAGTGAAATTTACTTTAAAAAAAAAATCTTGGTAACAATTTGCACACAGAAATTCTAAGTAAAGTTTAACTGGGTGGTTACTTACATATCATTATTAAATTCTACTTCAAAACTGTGTCAGATCTAATAAAATAAGTTTTTGAAAGTCCCATTATTCTTAAACCACTGTACAGCAATGCTTCTCTTCTCTCATTTGGCCACACAAGCGGGAATCAAACCACCACCCTTTTAATCAATGGGAAACTGGCTCTATCAACTGAGCCACAGTCATCTAAAGCCAACCACCACTTGAAAAACATAAGTGTAAACCGCACATGGCAAAACCAGAGTGTTACTGCCAAACTCAAATTTCTTGGAGCAAATACCCAATTTAAACATAACTCAGATGGAAGAACCAGGTATCCATGAACTGATGAGGTGGTGGTTCAAATCCTGTTTGTGCACATCAATGTCTTTCATCAAGAAAAAGAAGGTGGTAAATGTGATGCCTCACATTCAGACAGTCAATTTTGCAGATTTTACTAACAAAATTTACATTTAAAGCAAGAATATATAGCCAGTTAAATTTACTTAAAATTTCTGTGTGCAAATTGTTACCAAGATTTTTTTAAAGTAAATTTCACTCCACATTTTTTTTATTGAAGTAGTAATCAGGAGCTACTTTGCTTCATTTCTAAGATGTAATGGAATCAAGTATACAATATATAAAGCGAGATGGCTGCACCACAAAATGTCTGTAAGTAACTCCATTAAAACTACTGCTTATTCAGATCTGAAATTTTGGGTTCTGATAGATAGATCTTTGCGGAATCATTGAATTCCCTGATTACAGCACTTGAGAAGTTGAGTAAGGAATCACAGTGTCTGGGTTTGCCATTGTTCTGGATCCAGGCTTTCAATGACTTCATGGACTCGGCCATCAGAAGTGTATCTCTATGTGTTGAAAGTGTTGAACTTATAGAGACATTCACTTATCTCAGCTTTGACATTCAGGTCTCTGGGTCCTCGGCCTTTGAGATCAGAAGACACCTGAGAAGAGCTTATGGAGTCATGAGGTCGCTGGACAGAGGTGTTTGGCGATGCCAATACCTTTGCAGGAGAATGAAGGTCCAAGTCTTTAGGGTCGTGATGCTTCCTGTCTTACTGTATGGTTGAGAGGCTTGAACACTAACCACTGATCTAAGGCAATTACTGGCTGTCTTTGGTACCAGGCGTCTTCACAGGATCCTTGGGTACTGCTAAAATGACTTTGTGTCAAACAAGCGGTTACTTAGGAAGACTCAGATGAGGAGTATCACTTGCATTGTGAGGTAGCGTCAGTTTTGACATTTTGGCAATGTGGCATGTTTCTGTGTGCATGATCCAGCACATAGGTGTCTCAGTGTTGGGGGACGCCCATGTTTCACCTGGCTGCAACAGATAGGTAGTTACTTTTGAAAGGTGGGGATGGATCGGTTGTCTGCCCAGGTGGTTGCCTTCCAGGACCCGGGGTGGTACCATGGTGTGGTGGATGCAGCGGCATGCAGCACCAGCACATGCTCCCAGACTTGACTTGACTTGATAGATAGAGGTGAGGACCAGTGACCATCCTATTTTGGACCATGTTGACACCTTTTATCATGTAAAATAACCACAACATAAAATAAAGACAGACAGGCCCACCAAGTTGTTTGTAAAACCTTGTTACTAAGCGCAGAGTCCTGGTGGCCATTAAGGTCAATGCTGCTTGTTCAGCACACACCCTTGTTTTTGGGATAAGGCCAGTAAAAGCCTGGAGTCAGCCGATGGAGACAAAAATATCCAAGCTTGACCCTGAACTCAGCTAATACGTAACTTTCTGCAACACAACCATCTTCTGTGATGTAGAAATGTACAAGAAAAACTTTTAAATCCAGCAAATACATCTACTCACACAAACAGACAGGATTCCCAAAGCTGGGATTATATGTGAATAATTTAGTTTAGAATGATTGGCGCAAGGTCGCAGATGTTTGTGTTGTAGGGGTATGAACTGGGTCTCCTATGAAGTAATCCTGAACGCAGCGCTGACTGAGAGCCCAACCACCTGCAGCACTGTAGCCAACAAGAAGAGAGCCTCATGAATAACTTATTATCATCAATTAATAATTAACGCTATCAAACACTGAGGATGCAAATCTGGAACATGCAGGTTTGGGAAGTAAAAAGTCACTGTTGCTTTTCTTGGGTGCGTATCGATGTTCCCCGGTACCTCTGTATACAAGATTTGTTCAAAGTAGAAGCGATGCATTTGTCACACGTGCATTCTTTGAGTTGCTTAAATTAGGATAAACAAGAAAACTACCTGCCCTACGGGCGGGAAATAAAGTAATGGGTACTTGCATTTTGAAGCAGCTATTTCTGCATCAGTATCATCACTACCACACTCCACTCTCCTATCACACAACTTCCAGGTACACAATAACGTTGTTGATAAAAATTTCCTTTCTCTTTAGATTTTTATGTTGTCCGCACTGCCAACACGGCTCATGGCAACATAAAGTTGGCCATGACTAAAGAAGTCCCTTTTTCGATAGATTCCGACACTTTTCACAGTCTGACCCTGAGCTTTATTGGCTGTCATGGCAAAGCAGGGATGAACT
>OMMV01192235.1:0-14949 GCA_900302635.1 Chatrabus melanurus
AATAAAAAAAAAAAAAAAAAAAAAAAAAAAATCAAATTACTAGGTTTTTCCAAAACACTCAAGAATTGGGTCCTTCCTTTTTTGCCACTATAACTATCACTCCATCTGGATTACTGCATTGTTGTCCTGTTCAGTCTACCCTGCAGAGCCCTAGATAGGCTCCAGTATGTGCAGAACTCAGCTGCTAGGGTTCTCACTTGCACCAACCCCTGGCAGCACATCACCCCCACCCTCATTCACCTTCACTGGCTTCCTGTTAAGTCCCACATGTGCTATAAAATCCTCCTCCTCACCTATAAATCCCTCAATGCTCTCGCTCCTCAAGACCTAGTGGACCTTCTCCATCCTTACACCCCGTCCCAGACTTTGAAGTCCACAGACAAGGGTCTGCTCTCCATCTCCCGCACCAGACTGCAAACCTTTGGGGACAGAGCCATTAGTGCAGCAGCCTTCACTCTTTGGAGCTCTCTTCCATCAATGATCCCCAACGTTCCTTGTCTGGGCATTTTTAAAAATTGTCTGAAATCTTACTTGTTCTTATTCTTTTTCTCGTTCTTCTTATTGTTATAACTATTATTCATTTATCTATCTAGTCACTAACTGGATTTTACAGGGTACATGCCTAGGCTTTGCCAAAGTCAGTTTTAGAAGTTACCTCCGGTAAGTTTGTTTATCTTCTTTTTTCTCTCTCAAGCTCTGGCGGCATCACCAGCAGTATACACTGTAAGTAATCATAAAACAAAAGAACACGCTAGCAAGTCGAATATGGAATTTTAAGGTTTGGAAAAACATGGTTTGAGCTTGAAGACGGCTGCCCCTTTTGCTCTCTGCCATTCTTTGCTGATCAAAGGTTTTAAGAGTGGGATTTCGCGCATATAACAATCATGTTTAAATATGACTCGGGTTGTAAAAAAACGTGAACTTAAACTTTAAGGAATATTATTTGACGAGTTGCATCGTGACGCTGGAAAAATGGATTGCAAGATCAATCAGTGAGCTCCCGGCATTTCTGGTGTTACATCATCCGATGAGGAAGCCTGGCAGATGAAAAGGAACTGAGCGGCAAACGCAGGGTGGGTGCAAACGAACAAGATACACTTCTGTCCAAAGTACAATCATTGACACAGTTTTGAACAGGATCTCCATATCTCAGATGGTTTCATGCTGTGTTTGGGTGAAACACTGCTCAGACGGAGGACCCCAGACGAGGCTGCTGTACCGATGCGTTACATGGTCTAGAGATCGGATCTCCATTCATGTTATGTGGCACAATGTCTTATCTACCACCACCATATATCACAAATGTGGATTATTTAACAATAGAAGTGTTTTTATCTAGTTCAATAAACTGCATCATAATGATTGTTGTCTATCACCACCTACCTCTGTGCGATCAAACATGAAAAAGTGTATCGCTGAACCCTTTAATTGTACTTGGAAGCTGTAATCAGTGTAATTTCAGATAATGTCTATCTGATTATCAACAATCTGTCACTTTCCCATCCGGAGGAAAAAAACAAAAACAAACCCTGGCCCACTGCTACGGCAAAATTGCAAATGTATTCACTGCAACCACTAAAAAGGCAGCATAGCCAAACAATTGTTCATTTTGTGATAAAAGCATGAAATTTCTACCACAGTTAGTACATACAATAAGGATTATTTTCAGATGGGAGACAAGTTGGATTTGACCTGTGAGGACCGTGAGAGGTCAATGAAGGATTACACAGGGGTCAAAATTTAAATATCCTCCAGTCACATTGAAACATATACCATATTACTAGCCTGATCATAAAGATTCCAAAAAGGTAGTTTGGACTGTCTATGACTGAATGTTATGGAGTTATGGGGTAAAAACAGCAAACATGGTGACAAAGGTCAATTTCAGCTTGTACAAGGGTGACAAGTTAAAAGTTGACCCAATTTTGGCAAAAAGTGGTGCAAATTACTGGTTGAGCTAATATGGTTTTAAAAAAGAATAGTTTGCACCATCTGTTATGCTTAGTTATCACGTGACAGGGTAACATATGTCATAGTATCCAATGGACGTTGACCTTGTTTGACCTTTACTTTGGAGAACAAGCATTCAACACAGTCAAAACTATTCCATTTATTAATCCTATTAGCTCAACCAATAATTTGCATCACTTTCTATGATAATTGGAGCAACTTTAACTTTTGACATTTGTCACCATTTTTGCTGTTTTTACCCCATAACTCCATAACATTCAGTCATATATATAGTCCAAACTATACATTTTTAGAATCTTTATGATCAGGCAAATAATATGGTATATGTTTCAATATGATTGGAGCATTTTTCAGTTTTGACCCCTGTGTTATCCTTCATTGACCTCTCATGGTCCTCACAGGTCAAATCCAACTTGTCTCCCATCTGAAAATAATCCTTATTGTATGTACTAACTGTGGTAGAAATTTCATGCTTTTATCACAATCTGAACAATTTTCCTGGAATTTTGAGCTATGCCACCTGACTATTGTTATGATTCTGCTTTTGCATTTTGTCATAAAACCTACAGGAAATCAGAAAATGGCAATTTTATATGTAACAAGGTGGCAAAGAAAGCATACCTCTGCCAAGGCTACACAGTCCTCTGTGTATCGGTCCTCGACCAACTGAGGCAAAAATGACATTTCTTTTGTGTCATTATTTTAACAAGCACATTTTACCTGTATTTGTTAAGGTCAGAACTATTTTTCAACAAGGATAATTCATTTTGAAACTCATGTAATAAAGCTATTTTGCTGGCGGGGGGGCAAATTTTGTAGATGATGTGGAAAAGCAATTTCACAAGGGCAAACTAATTTTTTTACAGCTTGTTGTTGTTGGTCATTCATGTTATTAGAATGTGGTGGATATTTTTTAGTTCATTTTTACAGAAAGTTCTTGCATCAAATTCATGGGTTCTGGCTAAACAGTAAATGTAATGTTACTAGACCATGCTGAGCTCCATCTAAGTTTTGCTTATGCGTATTATTATTATTATATATATTAAATGGGAAACTGGGTGTCCTTTACAGATATCCAATTTTGAAATGATTCCCAAAAAATACTTGCGTAAACACAGGTAAAGAACAGATGTTCCAGAGTTTCAATGTCCAAATCATAGAATGTACACTTGTTATTGTCAATGTTGAATCTTTGTCTTAGAAACTCATTACAAGGATAAATATTATTTATCATTTTGAAATCAGCTTCTTTTGCTTTTGGTGAAATAGGGAGAGTAAGGTATCTGGTTCTGATTGCAGTTCTAATTTGTTTGGAGAAAAGTGAGAAAGGTGAGATTGACATGGTTTGGGCATGTAAGGAGGAGGAGGAGAAGGAGAAGGAGAAGAAGAAGAAGAAGAAGAAGAAGAAGATGACGACCCTGAGGCCCAAAGAAGAAGAAGACCCTGAGGCCCGAAGAAGAAGAAGAAGAAGACCCTGAGACCTTAAGAAGAAGAAGAAGACCCCGAGGCCTGAAGAAGTAGAAGACCCCAAGGCCTGAAGAAGTAGAAGACCCCGAGGCCTGAAGAAGTAGAAGACCCTGAGGCTTGAAGAAGAAGATTACCCTGAAGCCTGAAGAAGAAGAAGACCCTGAGGCCTGAAGAAGACCCTGAGGCCTGAAGAAGACCCTGAGGCCTGAAGAAGACCCTGAGGCCTGAAGAAGACCCTGAGATGAGGAGGCCTGAAGAAGTAGAAGACCCTGAGGCCTGAAGAAGTAGAAGACCCTGAGGCCTGAAGAAGAAGACGAGGAAAGGGCCTGAGGCCCTATGGTGTCGGTGCTTATCTCCGGACTCCGTAGTATGAAGTGGATGAGAGTCTAAGTCTCCATGAATGAGACGCCATTCCAAGGCAAGTTACTTCCCCAGCCAAAGCTGGTACTCATTTACAGCTGGGTGGACTGGAATGATGTAGTTAAGTGTCCAGGTGTACATATTAGCAGCGTCACTCCTTTCCCACTGAGATACCTGCTCTTTAGAGGAGGAATGTGGGATATATCAGGAGAAGGATGCTGAGGATGGAGCCACTTGGATGTGGTGAGGGAGGACATGCAGATAGTTGTTGTGATAGAAGACGATGCAAAGGACAGGGTAAGATCATCAGTGTCTGATGATCTGCTGTAATAACCTCTAATGGCAGCAGCCAAAAGACGAAGAATTAGAAGACGAAGGGGAAAAAAATTACAGAGAGAAATTTACAAACTTTTTTTTTTAAACAATACCACTTTTACTAAAATTCACATATATTTGAAGTGCAATTCCAATGTGATACAAGTTATGAAGATTATATTTCCAGACAGTCTTGAGTTGAACATTTTACATTCATGGGCTTATTCATGAAATTAACAACACAACTCTTCACAAAACTACTGATAAATTGTGTGGGGTCACTGTGCCCCAGTGTTGAACCGCTTTGCAGAACACTATGGGTATCTGCTATTTCAATACACTAAGCATCACCAAGGGCCACATTTGTGCTCATTTCATTAAAGAAGTGGAGGGATAAAAGGAATAGCAGTAATTTATGTGCCTGATCAAAGCACATCTTGAAAAACGTGGCACTTCATGTATCTTTACGATGCAAAACTCTGACAGTTGTCTGCTACGAGTCACAGCGTTCTCATATAAAGGGACGCATTTTTACTTTGGCTAAACTGTTTTTCAGTTCAGTTTTACTTATAAAATCCAAAATATCAACAATGCCTCAGTGGGCGTGCTGTTTACACCAACGTGTGACAGCCTCTGTCATTATAGTGTGGCATCAGATTGGGAAAACCCCTACTGACAGAAATGCAATAGTGCCAGAGTTACAAAGAAACTGAATATCAATAGTAGAAATATGACTCAACAGATTCTGACAAAAAAAAAAAATCACTTCATTCTGACAGCGCTGGCCATAAAGCATAATCTATACTGTATGTGTGGTAGTGCTACACAGAATTTATGATGGATATACCACTTTGTAGCTCATGTCATATGGCAATCCATGACTCGGTGAGCGAGTGGGTGGGTCAATCATGCACTTGTCACAGGCCCGTCCGTCCAATGCAGCCCTAAAAACACCCAAACCCTCACTGCACACATCACAATGTGCTTTACATCCCAGTCACACTGGAGTAAAAGTAGGACGGCAACCTCCTTGTGACTAGGAAAAACCGGTGGTCGCCTGGTGATTGCAGTGAATCATGTCGCTTTTGGCAACTGATTGCAAGGAGTTGCAGTGACCAAGTGGTCGCGCGGAGGGTGACGGTGCTGCACACTCAACCTCCGCGTGACCACATTCGATTGCAAGGTGTTTGCACAGGTCACCTGGTGGGAGGTAACCTGGTGGGAGGTGACCTGTCCCCAAACAACCGCGGTCCGACTCAGACCGAGTGTGATCACGCTCAGACAGACTGGCGAAGGTTGCAAACAATCGCCATCTAATTTATAAGCGCAGACACATTGCCCACACGTTGCAATCAATTGGAGTCAGCTTGTGACCTGTCGCAAACCATTCATGTATTAGTGATGCACGGATCAGCTCTAACGTCATCCGAACCCACTTCTGCACATAAATCATCCACGCTACAGTGTTACTGCCCGACAGCTTCCTGTCGGACAGTGACACTGCAGCGCTGACGTGAAGCCTCTCGCTTCAGCTGTCTGTGGGATGCTTTGTGAATGAAATGTGCCCGTGGCTGTGCATGGTGCTGAAAAACAGCCAAAAACAGAAAATAAATTCTCCCCCACCTCCTCGTACAAATCACGGTTTGCTTCGAAGCATGAGCACGTATGCACACACACATGCACAGACAGCATAATTCAGTGTGTGTTTAAATAGAGACGGGCACTTTTGGCTGGACAGCTGTTTTTCTGACTGCAGTTTATTGTTGAACCCACATGTGGACACAAGATAACTTGCAGAAAGAATGAAAAAGTGCATCGTGTGGTGCAGTATAAGGACAGGACGTACGCAGAGAGGATGTGGCATGTGTGTGGTGCGATGTGATTGTAAGAACAAACTGGATGTGGTACACACGTGCTCATGGTCGTGGTAAGAAAATAGTGGGAATAATAATAAAATGTTTTACTCCTCCATGATTTATTTTATCCACTCGTGACCCACCCGCAATTAATCAAAATGGAGTTGTTTTTTTTGTATTACTTGGCCCGTCCAACCCACATTCTTCCTCTTCTTCTGTGATACAGAACAATAGCTGCAAGATCCTCATCTTCTTCAGCAAACAAATTTTGAACATCCTCGAGGTGATGTGGGGGAATCTGGAGAGCTTTGATGTGAAGTGATGTGGTGCTGTCAACTCCACATCTGCAAGGCGACTGGCATCGAGGTCCAGAATCGGCCAGAATAAATACCCATGAGCCAATGGTTGCATGTAGACGGCAAGAGATTTGCAACAGACAGCAACAGAATTACTTTGTTCTCCTATTTGTCACAGTCATTTGCCCTATTATTGCATACGGAGTGCATGTAATTGCCACCGTGGCCCCGTTCACTCGCACACCGTTAGCAGACGACTCACCATCAGACTCGATCTTATGAACATTGTATTGCTGTCTGACTGCGCAACTGACTGCGGGTGGTTACAGACCTGATCGCCATCTTCGACACGCCCATTTCAGGGATTCATGGTTGCAACACGAGAGCAAGGTGATTGCACGCGGTTGTGCTAATTTGGTTCGTGCCGCGGTCTCCAACCACTGTTTATTCTGGTGTGACGGAGGCATTAATGATGCAAGGATCAGGGATAAACTCGGCCAATTTCAACAAAATATACAATGAAAAGTGGCAGAAATAGTAAAGGTTTTTTTTTGTTTTCTTTTTTACTGATTTCAAGTAGAGAATAAATCAAAAACTGCATGTAGAGTGCATGTGAAATGCAATAGAACCAACCAACCAAGAGAACCAACCAACCAGCCTGTCACAATGACTCTGCTCACAATTTCTGCACATAAATCACATCTATTTTTGATAAACATTTCAAACAAATACTGCATGAGTAATTAAATAGAAATCGCATTACATGTGTTCATGAAAGTTAATTAGTGAATACCGAGGCTGTATTTTAAATCACAATTTTGCCTTGGAAAATTAACACATAAACCAATAAGACTGGACAGAGTTTTTTTTTTTAAATGGAAAGTTGTACAGATGAAGTCGTGAAAGCTTGAATTATATTGATTATTTATGTCATATAATATCATATAATCACATCTAACAAATATTCTAGCTGTCCATCTATCATCGTATATATGATGTCATACTCCTGCACCACTGACTATGGTCGACACTTCTTCCTTCATCTCTCTCTCACCTCCTCCGATAGGAGAAACTAATTTACTCCTTATAAAGAGCTGACTGCCTCTTCATTTACATTAATTACCTCCCATGGACAGGATGTATGTACCTCAATGTGATCATCCATATACCCCACTAATATTAAGCTAAAATTTATTCAAATGGACACCACTAATAGCTGCTAACAGTGATAAGGCCAATAGAATCAGAAATAAAGTTTGCAAGTGTGCATATACCTCTGCTTAGGGCCAAAATACCAATCTCACAATGTTTAACGTTCAGTAAAAATTCACCCATGAAATGGGAAAATCAGCAAGACTGAATGGGTTCTTCCTCTGATAACAACCAATATTTCCACCATAAAATCGGTTCATTACTTTTACAATAATTCTCAACAGAGGCAAAAAAAAAAACAAAAAAAACTCTTGTTTACATGGCAGAGCTCCTGCTCTGGATGTACATCATTTGTCATATCCTTAAAAGTTTCCAATACCAAAACACCTTATATAGTAAATGTAACATTTCATTGTTGTGCGTAAAAACACAACAAAACAAAACAAAAAAAACAATCATTTTCAAGGTTAGAAAAGGAGAGAAAGCATCAGACTGGTGCTTATACCCGGAGACCGTAGCATTAAGTGCATGAGAGACCATGATTCCCCTTGGATGGAACACCAGTCCATCATGGGTTACTTCCACAGTTAAGGCTGGTACCCATTTACAGCTGGGTGGAATGAGACAATGCAGATGAAGTGTCTTGTCCATGGACACAGACAGGCAGTCTCAAGTAGACACACTAGGGTTTGAACCCCAGTCTATAAGTTGGTAGTCCATCTCCTGTGCCACAGGTTGAAGGTTACATATTGTTAAAACAAAGTTTGATTGTCCCCATATTATTTTTTCATTGATACCACCCTTCTCAACCAAACTGAGGATGAGTTGAAGTCATTTCATCCCTGTCCACCCAGCTGTAAATGGGTGCCAGCCTTGGCTGGGAAAGTAACCTGTGATGGACTGGCGTCCTGTCCAGTGGGAGTCATATACTCTCACCCATTTCACACTACCATATCCAGGGATCACAACATAAGTCACCCCAAGGCACTACACATGAGCAACATTCATGCTTTACCCACCCTGTGAGCAAGCGCATTGGCAACACTGGTAAAGCCAGTATCTCATTGAGAGACGACTGTTTGGCGACTGTGACGACTGAATGCTTAAACGACTGCTAGACGAATTTGGCCAAGTTTTTGGTGACATTGGGGCGACATATTTGCCGCTTTTTGACAACCGTTTAATGAATTAGATGACCCCTGGGTGTCTTGTTGAAGAATATTTGACAAATATTCGCTAAGCGGCCGTATGTCTGTCGTCCTCAAGTCATTAATTAGTCGCTAACGACCGGCGACTGCATTTTGACCATGATCCGAACTGGTAGCAAATGAAGCGAACCGGGCGACTGAAACAAACAGAGTGACTTGGTAGCGGTCTATTTATGACTCCTCAGCAAGTAAAAAGACATTCATTCGCCACCAGGGTTTTGAACATTTTCAAAATCCGCAGATGATTGAAATTGAGATGAGAAACTAATTAGTGAATGGGGATACTGATTCCGACTGCTTAAGGCGCAGTCACAGTATGGCGTTTGGGCCAGCAACTGGTGAACGAGGTGAAAGTGAGAGAAAAAGAGAGAAAAAAGTTGCCACATGTTGGGGAAAATCACGTTCCCAAACACAATCGCACCAGTAACTCAGGCTTTTGGAGGCTGTTTGCACCGGTACCGCAGGCTCGCGAGGGCGACCGCACGCAACGTGCACGTAGCGACGATCTACGGTCTGTAGCGGTCTCCTACGTAGCCACAGGTACATTGACAAATGCCGAAAAATTTTCAACATGTTGAAAATTTTGGACGCAGTGACCGTTCATCAGCGAACAACGCCAAACGCCGCCGAAGGCCAGCACAGGCTACGAAGGTTACCGATCACCGACAAATGTAAATACGTTGACCCAAACCTCTAGGTGTGACTGCGCCTTAAGAGAATAATTTCAGGCTACATAGAGAACAAGAGCCAAATTGGACGAATGGCCATTCTTCTCAATCGCCAATCGGTAGCAAGCCCAGTGAGATACCGGCTTAAGAAAAAACTCCCTCAATGTTTTTTGATTACAGGAAGAAACCTCAAGGGGAACAGACTGAGTGGAGTGACCATCCGCTTTGGTCAGACTGACAAATAAAAGAAAAGCACAACATAGAAATGCTGCAGCTAAGCAACCATATATAGTGCAGTTTTCATAATGGCAGATGACCAAAAGGACAAGGAGGCCAGACCAGAGTCCCCACAAGTAAATCATTGAAACAGGACATTCCCCAGTTCTCACCCCAACGCTGATGCATCCCGCAAAACCTCTTCTTACTTTCAAATCAGTACACCTGCATTCTCTTTCCAAAGCACTCCATCAAAGTTTAATCTAGGACTGTTTAAACCTGAGGTTTCCCTTCTAAATTATTCTAAGCATTAAGATTTCACAGAGTGCCTGAGGAATTCCGAGAAACAAATTGGATGTTAGTTTATACCCTGCAGAAATCAGTTGTTCAAAAAAGCATGACACTTGAAATATCACAGATTTAGCTGGGCGATGAAATGTCAAACATATACATTTTGCGGAGGCAAGATCTGTTCACAGTCTTAAACTATTCGTGCCATTTGAAAATAACAATGAGGCAGATTATTGCCTCGCCAACAAAATCACTTAAGCAATCACATAAACCATTTTTCTCACTTAGTTTGATAAGATAAATGGATTAAAGACTGCATTTTCATTCTGAACATTTTTGACTTTTAAATTCCATTGTATTGTGACACATACAGATCTAACCGTCTTATTTTTCCAAATAACAATGCACCCTCTTTTTCATATGCCATCACTGAGAAAAGATTACACAGATGTTCTGTTTACACATTTCAAAACACTGAGATTGTTTTTTTTTTTTTTTTTTTGTAATTTCAGTCCCAATTCTTTTGAGCCTCTGACAAAATGAGCAAAACTATTATGCAATGGGTTTGCACAAGGCAACACAGAAGCAAAAGCGTGCTCAGTATGCAAACATACACCTCCTCACCATCATGTACGATTACAATAAATCTCCATGTGCCAAATTGTATAATTTGCAACACCGCCATCAGATCTCACTGAGATTACATGTAAAACAGCACTGGAACCACAGCTAATCGCATTTATGTTTGAATGATATTCCCAGTCGCACCCTGGTTTCATTTACATAATTCTGACGAAAATATTAATGTTGGAACCTGTAATTATGTGAGGGAGATAAGACAAAAAAAAATAAAAATCTGACAATAATGAGGCAGATTAGTAAGCCGTAGTGTCTAATTAACCAAATAAGAATGCAGTCCACATTGACGATGGTCGACACCGTCATTAAAACTAAGACAGGATAAATATTTGCAGCTATGAGGATCAGTGGTGGGCGTGATTCCAAACGGATTAACTGAGGTTTAGCAAACAGTAAAATCAGACTCTACTGGAGGCAGCACACAAATTTGCTCTGATGAAATCTTTGACTTTCAGCTGCTGCGGTACGCTCTGCAGGTAAGCCTTTGTTTAAATTCATTTCATTCTCTCTCTCTCTCTCTCTCGCCCTCCTGTTATGGTAAGTTATTGAATGCTCTGATGTATGTATACAAAGGCGCTCTCTCACTCACACGTGTACATGCCCACGCACCTCTTTTTCTACTTTTTTTTTTTTTTTTGCTTCAAATGCGAGTTGCTCCTCAGCTGGATGCTTCAGTCGATAGGATGATATTTGGACTTGGAGGTCCTGCTGTGACACTTCACCGTAAAACATCAGCACAGTGCTTCGGTGTAACACGCCTCAGAAATGCTATTACTTTCCCAGTAACTTCAGAGATTGCGGACCTTTGCCTGTGAACTAATCAGAAATCAGTTCCAACAACACAATATGCTGCAGCTCGATTATTACAGTATATATGTGAACATGTAATACTAACCATCAAATGTATAAATTCCATTGACATAATTTCTTATAATTTCATAATTAATGAGAGGCTTCTTCATCTTTTTTCATAAATAATAATAATAATAATAATAATAAAGTAGACAGGAGTATAAGGAGTTATGGCCTAAGGTGAAGAGAGATGTAACAAAGGCTAAGAAATGGGCGTATTGTGAACTGTATGTGAAGTTGAACACTATAGCAGGTGGCTTAGGGCGAAAATGTTTACACGCTGGAAATATTCACAAACAACAAACAACGCAATCCATATTTTTTGTGCAACATTTTGAGGAAATTGTGTTCACAAAATGTAACGAGTAACTGCAAAATGTAATGGAGTAAAAGTAAAAGTATGCAATATTATTTTTACTTAAGTAAAGTACAGATAGGTAAAAAAATTACTTAAGTACAGTAACGAAGTACAAATACATTCCACCTCTGCAATTTTCATTTTAGTTATGTAAATCTGTGGATTTTCTAATACGTTTTCCTTTAAATTCCCATTTTAAAGTGCATTTTCCTCCATTTAACAAAAATGGACTTAGAGGGTTTTGCAAATAAACTCTTCAAATGTAAATAGCATCACATTATGTTTATGTTATGTATTATGTCCATATACGTTTTTTGTCAGTTTCTTGTGGAATAAATTGATTTCCCCAAATGGGTCTGTGTACTATTCATATTATCAGATTTTATATATCAATATTGTCAGAATGAGACTGTATTTGAAAATTTCATTACAATAATGGTGGCCACTTTGAATGATTCACATGTATCCTTGCCTATATCACACTCAATTTTAGTTCTACACCATTCTGCTATATCTCATTTAATTCTTTGACCTTGAAAACCTACATTTAGACACCAGGATTGTTATATTTGGACCAATATCAAGGATTTTATGGATACATGTCGGTTCGATGGTGGCCATTTTGGATTTTCCAAAATTTCATAACGTGGGGGGTGTTGAGAAGTGGTCCTACTCAAAATTCAATAGGCACCACCTAAGGGTCCCACATACCAATTTTGGTGAATATGCCCGCTCTGTAAATGTAATGTGAATTTTGGGGCTTAAGCCACCTGACTACAAAGGAAGGAGAAAAAGGGTTTGTACCGATTGGCCAGACAGAGTTGGAAAGGATGTACAACAGGTTACAGTGATAAAGGCTGCAGAGGGGAATGTGCTGACAAATGAGGAAAGTGTGATGAGAAGGTGGAGGGAGTACTTTGAGGAGTTGATGAATGCAAAAATGAAAAAGAGAGAAGGTTGGATGATGCAGAGGGATTAAATCAGGAAGTGAGGGCAGCTATGAAGAGGATGAAGAGTGGAAAGGCAGTTGGTCCAGATGACATCAGTGGAGACATGGAAATGTTTAGGAGATATGGCAGTGGAGTTTTTAACCAGAATGTTTAATAAAATCTTGGAAAGTGAGAGGATGCCTGAGGAGTGGAGAAGAAGTGTACTGGTTCTGATTATTAAGAATAAGGGTTATGTGCAAAGCTGTAGTAACTACAGAGGCATAAAGTTGATCAGCCACAGCATGAAGTTATGGGAAAGTCGAGTGGAAACTAGGCTGAGAAGGTGAAGATCTGTGAGCAGCAACATGGGTTCAAGGTGAGAAAAAGCACTAGAGATGCAATGTATGCGCTGAGAGTGCTGATGGAGAAGTACAGAGAAGGCCAGAAGGAGTTGCACTGTGTGTTTGTGGATTTAGAGAAAGCCTACAATAGGGTTGCGAAGAGAAAAGTTGTGATATTGTATAAGTAGTGGCAGAGAAGTATGTGAGGGTGGTGCAGGACATGTATGAAGACAGTGTGACAGCGGTGAGGTGTGCAGTAGGAATGATGGGATGTGTTCAAGGTGGAGGTGGGATTAAATCAGGGATCGGTTCTGAGCCCTTTTGTTAGCATTGAAATGTGGTGGGTGAGGTCTTGACCAGAAGTGGACAACAGTGTGCCGTGAAGGTCCAAAAACGGTGCAGGTTTTCCTTACAACTGATTGCCTCAGCAGGTGGGTTTTACTGATGAGCTCCTCTCATCAATTTCAAATCCTGATCATCTGTGAAATCACCTACCGAGTCTGTCGGTACCAAAGAAAACACCAACTTGTCCCATCATGCCTACCCCTGGTCTAGACCTTTCTCGTGTATAGCACTTTGAGGCAACTTATGTTACACTTTATAAATTAAGTGAATTGAACCACATATTATGATGTCACTAAATCCCCCCCAAAATTAATCTGCATGTCAAACGTGTAAGGCGCGACTCTGAGTTCCCCTTCTCGTCCTAACATTTTTACTTTTGATTTAATCCACTTTTCCTCATTGATTATATGTTTATACATTTTGGGGCTGCCAATGTTTTAGAGAAGTCTTACACGATAATCAATATAACACCCCTCTGAAGATACGGAGGGAAATTAAAAGAGTGCCAAGGAGTGAGTTAAGCAATACAAATGGGAAAACAGCAGAAGGAAATAAATAGATTCTGTTTGAAAGAACCAAAATAACTGCGCTGGCTTCTTAGTCTTTAAATAAACTTTGCATTAATTGTGAATTATGTACAGGAAGAACTCTGATATTCTCATGACTAAATCATAAATTCGGCACATTTAAATTTGCCACTTCATTGCTAATTTCACAAATTGCAGCAGCCAACAAACACATGCACATTATTGTCACTCAGAATGCTTTTTTTTTTTTAAATTCAATGACTGTTCACCCTCATGCCTGACCACGCAATCCTACACTCAACATGTAGGAAGAATCAAATTAATAATAACAGAAATGCTGCACTTTTGATTCTGTTTTTTTCTCAGCCCAGGCTATGATTTTCCAACACTCTCTTCTGCACCTGTCTTCCATTCTGGAATTGTCCTTTTCGGTATCATGTGAGAATCATAGCAATTACAGAAGCTGCAGTGACCTTTTTAACGCAAAAGGTTATCAAAGCCTTTAGACAGTTTTATATGTCAGACATGTGATTTGACACACAGTTATTCCAGTAGCACCCAAGGATTCTCCAGAGCCCTAGAGCCAGAGGCATTCATTTCTCCATGTCCCCAGGCGCTTCCAGTCCCCTAAAGACTCGGGTGTTCTTTCTCAAAGGTATTGGCATCACCAAACACCTATGTCCACTTATATATATATATGTGTATATATATATATATTTGAAATTGTATTTTTAAATTATATTTTTAAATTCAAATGTTCTTATTTGTCCCTTCTATTGTTTTTCTTATTAATGCACAACCTTTCCCTGTAAACTCGTCGTCATTGTAAATGAGGGAAACCTCAATGCCCTACGAGTATAAATAAAGGTTTGATGATGATGATGATGATGTCCAGGGAAACCATGGGTCTAAAAGCTCTTCCCAGGCCTTTCTCAATCTCAAAGGCCGATGACCCAGAGACGTGAGTGTCACTGCTGAAGGTAAGGTAAACTCAAGTTTGACATGCTCACCACATACCGACACATTGCCAGCAAGTCATTGACAGCCTTGATCTTAGTCTTGATCCAGGACAGTTGCAAACCTAGACATTCTGACTCCTCACACAGCTTCTTAAGTACTGCAATCATGACATCCATTGATTGCATTATCATTTGCAAA
>OMMV01192238.1:0-21136 GCA_900302635.1 Chatrabus melanurus
GGAACATGTCTTTGGGAACATAGGTACCCGGGGAACATGTCTTTGGAGAACATGAGTACCGGGGAACATGTCTTTGGAGAACATGAGTACCGGGGAACATGTCTTTGGGAACATAGGTACCCGGGGAACATGTCTTTGGAGAACATGAGTACCGGGGAACATGTCTTTGGAGAACATGAGTACCGGGGAACATGTCTTTGGGAACATAGGTACCCGGGGAACATGTCTTTGGGAACATAGGTACCCGGGGAACATGTCTTTGGAGAACATGAGTACCGGGGAACATGTCTTTGGGAACATAGGTACCCGGGGAACATGTCTTTGGAGAACATAGAGCTGACCCCACTCCATGGTATACTATAAAGTATACTTAAGAAGTAAACTTGAGGTTTGCTTAAATTTATTTAATAAAATTAACTTTAAGTCTTCTGTATTTCAGTCTGACATAAACGGAAAATTCAGTATATCAAGGCACAATGACAGTTCTGCGGTGTTGTTGTAAAATGTTAGCATAGCTACGCTAATCAATGTTTGCTGCGTTGCATGAAAACAAATACTGGCTAATTAGCTCATGGCGCTAACATTGGCTAATTTAATAAACGACACATTTTTGAAAGAAGCTGGTGAGGTTAGCGAACTCTAAGTGGTTCCTTTCAAACACGGAAATAGTGTCCTTCAGAAAACAAGACAAAAATGTCATGTCAATAACAACATCTTCAAAAACCACGTATTATTTTTAGTAAATTACAGGCAGTCGAGTATTTCCTGTGACATACTGTACAACCATCTGTCAGTTTTTACTTTCCCGTCTCCACTGCTGTGACATTTAACTGCCTGACAAATTTTAAAGCTACTTACATTAAATAATGTTTGCTTATATTTTTTTATGACCAATTCAAGTACAGCTACTCATTCACAAGAGACAATTTCTGGGTTCCAAGATGTAGTAATAATACAACCCCGAATCAGAAAACGTTGGGACGGTATGGAAAATGCAAATCAAAAAGGGGACGGGCCATTATTCCGAAGGTCCATTGTTCCGAAAATTAGGGTTAGGGTTAGTTAGTTAGTTACTTTTAAGGGTTAGGATTAATAATTATAATAAATTTTTGGGTTTTGGGGGCTTACCCCCCAATTTTACAAATAAAATCCTTACTTGTTGGGAATTTTATAAATATAATGCATATTTCTATCTATAGGACGGGTCCATTAAAAGTAACTCCATTTTGCTCCATTTTACTAAGTTTGAACTGCATATAACCATTTTTAACAATTTTCGGACCAAAGGGCCTTCGGACCAATGGACCTTCGGAATATTGACTTGTCACCAATAAAAAAAAAACCCCAAGATATTTAATTTTTTTTTGAATGTGTTGCAGACCTTAAATGCAGGAATGGACATATATTAACAAATGAATTGAAGTTGAAAACATGAGGGTCAGTTCTGTGTTCCCCAGTACTTATATTCCCTGGAACCAATAAAATTTTACTTTTTGGTATAATTTTTCATATGATCTGAAATCCAAAGAAAGTTTTCTGACCCCCAAAATAAGTAATTTTCATTTGTTTGCTGCACCATAATAATTTGAATGAATTGTAGATATTTTTCAAACTGTTATTTTGAACCCTAAATTAAGGTATTAATGTGATAGTGGGAACTTATCCTAATTTAAGCAACTCAAAAAAAATGCACGTGTGACAAATGCATCACTTCTACTTTTATTTCGAACAAATCTTGTATACATAGGTCCCTGGGAATATAGATACGCACCCCAAAACATGAAATATCTTGGGTTCATACTGTCTGTAATGAAATAGAAGTCAAAGTAAATGCAAGAATCACTGCGAGATTTTTTAAATTTGCATTTTCCATATCGTCCCAACTTTTTCTGGTTTGGGGTTGTAATAATAATAACCTGACTTTTTCAGTTGAACTTTTTCCAAACATAAATGGCCCTATCTTAAATGTAGCGCAAAGCAACACACAGTGCAAGCGTCATTGCTAGTTTCCAACCTATACAGTTGTCATTTTCATGCCCAGCACCAGTGTTGTTCAAATACCAAGTGTACTAATAGTCATTTGTGCATTTGTGGGGAGGATGAGAAAGTGATTGCACCATAGGCCACCAAAAATGAGTGTAAAGTCGGCTGCACTGGTTTTTTTGCTATACGGCGCAATGTTCAGATATGTCTAGATGGGTAAATGCATACACTCTGTATGTAAGCACAATAAAACAGAATTGAAAATTTCAAACAAAATTAAAGTAAACACAAATGGAAAAATCTAAAAGTTGAACTTACTGCTTCCCTGCTTTAACTCGGGAAGCTTTGGTGGCTGCTCTGTGCTTGTGCACTTTGACACGTTGACCACAGAGCCGTTAACTCGCCAGAATGTCATATAAATAGCATTTTTAAATACAGTCTTGTGGAAAAGTTTTAGGTGCCTACATTTTGTTTAAAAAATGTTATTTGATGTTTTTTTTATTTATCATTGTGCCAACAGAAAATCACACTTGAAATGTCCAAAAGTTCCTTTTCCAAAACAAAGATTATTCTGTCCCCTGCATTTCATTAAAGAAGCAAATCAGTTATCAAGTTACAACCTTCATTTTTTACTGTAATTAAAAAAACAATATTTTAAAAATTGATTAATAACGAAATATATTAATGATGATTCATGATTAAATAATAATTCATTTAAAAAAAAAACCCTGAATAAATACAGTCTGATTTCCTTCTACATTGAGGGAAACCACCTCAAAGAAATTATTCTCAAGCTGAAAAGTAGTCACACATTTTACTTATTCATGAATATTAGACATTTAGCAGGTTTTTTTTTTTGGTTTTTAAAAAAATTTTTTTTAGGCAAATGTGAGCCGTGAAATAATTTAAGGTTATTCAGGTCAATCTTAGTGTTTGTAGTATTTGGACAGTGACATAATGTTTGTAATTTTGCCGATGTGCTTAAGCCAACAAGACACCCATGACAATTCTGGAGTTAAAGGCTTCTGTGGCTGTGATTACAGAATCTGTGTATAGCGCAACTTTTCTCTGTTGCCTCACCAGTTTCTAGCTTCATGGCGAAGTGGAATAGAGAAAGATTTCCATGCATGAAAACAGATCAAATCTAGGCTAGGATCTCCCAGAAGCCACTTCTGGCAAACTGTAGCTGACATTTAAAGTTTAAAAACAAAAAAAGAAATTTTTTAAAAAGAAAATCCTTAATCCCCCAAAGGTTAGGTGAGCAGATGTTCAGCAATCACATTAATTAAAACATCAGACAAGAGTTAAAATGTTGATTCTTTAATTTTTCTTTTAGCTTTTAATTTACAGAACCATTAAACAATATGAACTATAAATACATCAACATAACATCACCAATAAATACAATCAATTCATAAAAGTATTTAAATAAGACTATAAATAGAATATTACATACAAAAGACAACAAATAATCTGTTTATTTTTAAAATTCAGGTCCAATTTGAGTGTAGATTGCTAAATTTGTCAAATTATTGTTTTTTGTTTTTTTTAAATGTTAGGATATGTCATACTGAAGAATTCAACATTCAAGAGCATGTTAACCATAAAAACAAATCAAACTGATGAAAGGTTAGAAAAAATCCAGTTATAAATCAAATCATGTCCATGAATAAGACAGAGTTCTGATCTTAAAATTCATTAATTATGATACATATACAGCTATAATTGGAGCGTAAATACATTTGTGTGGTAAGTCCTATAACTGAAGATAAAAAATTTCACCATGAAGTGATGGTTTGTGTGTTTAGTCGCTCTAAGTCGTTAGTTAGCAAACATGTTGTAAATTTAATTAGTTGTAAATTTGATGCGACAAATTCTATGACCTGTCAGAATGTTATGATAGCTTGTTTAGGCTTTTTTAATTAATACATTTTTTTAATTGTTACACTTCACGGCAACAGACGTTACAGAGTGCTAAGGAATCAGAAATATAGGTAATCAGATTTTGATATCTGAGATTAAACATTAATAATGCTGACATTACAGGATAACATTCATATATTGCTATCTTAAATAAGATATCATGGTTCTATGTTGAGCTGATGACGTTTGTTTTTTTGGCAAAGACCTTTTATCACTTACATTTATTTTGGATCAGCTCTTAGCAGTTATTTTATGTGAAGCATTTTTTAAAAGAAAAACATTCAGTGTTTCATACTTAACAACACATTGGCGAATTAAAGATAACTGTGAATTTGATTCGTCACTTTAGCCCGCTGGTTAGCGCTTAGCTAACATGGTGAATAAAAGATAGCTGTGAATTTGATTCGTCACTCTAGCCCGCTGGTTAGCGCTTAGCTAACATGGTGAATTAAAGATAGCTGTGAATTTGATTCGTCACTCTAGCCCACTGGTTAGCGCTTAGCTAACATGGTGAATTAAAGATAGCTGTGAATTTGATTCGTCACTTTAGCCCGCTGGTTAGCGCTTAGCTAACATGGTGAATTAAAGATAGCTGTGAATTTGATTCGTCACTCTAGCCCGCTGGTTAGCGCTTAGCTAACATGGTGAATTAAAGATAGCTGTGAATTTGATTCGTCACTCTAGCCCGCTGGTTAGCGCTTAGCTAACATGGTGAATTAAAGATAGCTGTGAATTTGATTCGTCACTCTAGCCCGCTGGTTAGCGCTTAGCTAACATGGTGAATTAAAGATAGTTGTGAATTTGATTAGTCACTCTAGCCCGCTAGTTAGCACTTAGCTAACATATTGGTGATTTAGCGTTGGCTGGGAATTTGATGCAACAAATTCAGTAATCCATCAGAATTTCTGGCTTGATTAGATTTAAAAAATAAAACTGAGGCGCTTTGTAAAGATCTGTCAAGCCTTTAGAATATATTGATCCGTTTTGTCACCTTTTTTTTTTCTTTTTTTTTTAAGTACTTTTAAGATAACAGTGATCTATTTTGGCACTTTGTTTTTTCTTCAGTTGGATTTAACATTTCAAGATTTTCAGTTTGGCCTCAGGTAAAGTTTGCAACATTCTATTCATGACCTAAAGTCTAAACTCATGGATTCATCAGTAAGAATTGTTCAAATGACAACATGAATTTTGTGTGTTTAACCTCGCTGGTGTAATCTTTTTTCTTTTTTTCACCGATGATGTCTCTGCTGTTTTCCAGTGATGATGCTGGGTCGGACACAGGTGCATCCCACCGTAATGAGGCGGTACTCCAGCTGGTAGTGATATTCATGTCCCTTTGGCGACGTGACACGACGCAGCGCCAGCACCTGGTGGACGATGGGTTTGGACTCCAGACTCAGATCTTCCACGCCCTCTGAGTCCAGACAGCCGCGCAGCAGACAGCGAGCGTCCGACAGCATGGGTGGGAACACAGAGTCATCTTTGGAGATGCTGAGGATGGAGGAAGAGGCCAAAGGTCAGAAACATGTAGCTTTTAACATGACAGACATTACAAGTCATTAATGGCTCTTTCGCAGAGTAGCGATCTTAAAGGTGTAATCCCTTTCGAGTTTTTTATTTTTTTATCATTTAAGTCATAAAAAGGATTTTCTTCGGTACCACTATAATTTTGTACCGTAGTACTCAATTAAAGGTTTCACAGTCTTATATCTCCAATATGATCAAAATTCGCCTTATGTGGAAACTATTGAGAATTTTGACCTAGGCGGGTTAAAATACAGTGACAAAATGGTATGAAGCACTTTCTGTGTCGATTTCATAGATAACGTGGGGGAATTTTCTGACCCTCACATGGCAAACCTGGTCAACATCAGCATCATGGAGCTGAAGAAATACAGTAGACCTTCAATCATAACTCAAAATGCCCAAAAAAAATTACAGAAAATTGAAGCAGAAAGAACACGGCAGACACCGCTAGTCAACATAGGTGAGCAGAGATCCGGTTGAGAAGTACTCGGGATGAAATCTGTGCCTATTTCATGTGAATGTTTTGCTGGATATCTGCTGGACAGGTAAGACGACACTCACACAGATCTACTTTGTCAGTTGTCAGCACTCACGTCAGTTACAGTTACAATATTTTTCTTGGTTTGCCAAAATGAGTCACCAGGGAGACGAATGTTTTATGTCTGTGGTAAACTGTGAATCTTGTGTTTGCATAAATGCACCTCCTTCATGTCATTTGCAAGATCTCACAGACTGAACTCACTATATTTGCCACGGAGTCCCCCCAAAAGAAATACTTTACCAGCAGTAAACTTACCTCTAAATTTATACCACAGAAATAAAGGTACTTTGTAATAACTAGATTAAAACATGAAATAAATTTTTGTCAATTTTTGTGGAAAATCGAAAGGGACGACACCTTTAATGCTTCATGACACCAAGATTTAAAAATGGTTTGTGGTTGTCTGGATGCTACTGAACAAATTTGGTTTGGGTGTCTCTCTTCAAAGTGGTGAAGTATATCAAGTATATCAAATTATTCATCATACAGAATCCAAAAACATGTAGTTTGTCCAATCGCCGACTTTCCATCAAGTCACTATGACTGGACATGAAAGGACAATGGATTGAGCTCTTTAAAACAATCAGCATGAAGTGATCTGGATTCTTACTTGTACGTCCACGGCGAGATGGAGACATTCTCCAGTGGCCGGATTATCATCGGCAGAACCAAAGCCTTTGGGTCGAGCTGCAGGGGAACCAAATCTAATGGCACACTGTCAGACTGGTCAGAGGACTTCTTGTGCGTCATTGCCGAGTGTTTTGAGTGTCTGTCAGCTGACGGCATGGCGGCTGCCTCCTTCATCATCATCACCATCAGCACCATCAGTGCACAGGCAGCCTGAGGAAGAGGAGGAGTCTGAATGAATTTAGCCACTGACGGTAAGTTCAACCAATCAAAAAGCTGCTGTCGATTATTATTATTATTATTATTAATATTATTATTATTATTATTTGTGTTATATTGTTATTCTTTATTTGCTTTTTGGGACAGCGGTTATTTTTGACTTCATTTTTACTAAATTATACACAGAATTTTATATGCTAAGTATGGATTAATAAATAAAATACAGTTAATTATTACTTCCTTAAATGTTTTCAAAGAAGATATTTAACACTATTTAAAATATACAGTACTTGGCAAAAGTTTTAGGCACCTTTTTAAAAAATTATTATTATTAAAACAAACAAATGCCCCTCTGGTAACATCATCAACAGAAAATCATGTGAAACCCCCCCCCTAAAAATAAAAATATAATAAAAATATGAAATTATTACATTTTCTTTTTCATTAAAGTAACCAATCAATTATTAATTTACAAACATTTTAAAAAGAAGCAAACACTAATAAATTTCCTTGTGGCTGTACTGCCTAGTACTTGGCAACACAAAGACAGTTGCTGATGATCAATAAATAATAAAATTATTTTTAAAAAAAACTGATTTTCTTATCAATTTGAAGAGAAACCCTCAAACAAATTGTCATTTTATCACCTAAAAGAAATTCTTAATTCTTTTTAAAGGTGAGATGTAGTGAGATATTTTACATATTTATTCATAAATATGAACTATTTTACAGCTTCTCTTTATTTAAAAGAAAAATTTAGACACCTGTAATATGCCTAAAACTTTTGCACAGTACATATTAATAAATACCTTTAATTATTAAAATTATAAGGAGCATTTTATACACTGAGTGTATAAAAAGTGAATAAAAAACAATTTTTAAACATCAGTTCATTGATATTAACAATGTGTCTTTTTTATAACCTCCATCCATCTTCAACCGCTTATCTTCAAGATCTAAATGATGGTTTTTTTATTATTTTCGTTTTACTTACATTTAGACCCTTAAATTTATTCTTAAATGACCACATTAGTGTTTTTTTCTTTGGGTCAGGTCTGGGAGCATGTGCTGGTGCTGGATCCATCACAGTACAGAATTGCCCTGGGTCCCATTTTTTCTGAGGTCAATAGAAATTATAAAATTATTATTTGCATCTAAAAAGGTTCAGAAAATAATGTTTTCAAAGAAAATAACTAAGTTTAAACTCACAAATTAAGTAAATCCAACATCTTATTGTATGATTTTTTTTTTCCTCAGTGTCCCTAAAATGGATCGTACATCAAGTTCTGTTCCAGTGCGGCAATCAACTGGAAACAGGTATCATATGGGCGTGGCTTTGGCCTTGCCCAATTAGGGAGGTTGTGACCTGTGTGCTGGATCACATTCGAGAAAATGCAGCACACGGACAAAGTGTCGGCTACGACGTTCCCATACGATGGTTTAGAATGTTTCCATAAGTCGGCACTCATTTGATCATAAACCAGAAACCTCAGCAGCACCATTAAAGAAATACATTTTTAAGATAATAAAAAAACACAAGTTATTTCACAGTAATAAATTCATGAGGTTTGTTGTGTTTTTAAAATCGACACCGGCATTTTGTCATTTAAACATTTTTGGCTGAACTTGAACAAAAAAATTTTTTAAAGTAAAACTTCACTTAAGCCTCTTTTTTTTTTTACCGTTACTTTGGAGATCAACCACATGATGACCGACTCGTCTTCCTGGATTCAAAGCTGTGGTTCTGGTTGTTCTTCAGGTCTGATTGGGTTCCGAGTTCAGGCTGCGTCCTTCACAGTCTGCAGGCTCCTCAGGTCCTCCTGGAGGTTCAGGTTCAGATGCTGAAGGCTTAGTTCTCAGGTCTTTGACTTCAGCACAGCCGTCTGCTCTGAAGCTCGTCTTTGCTTTGCGTCCTGACGTTCTCAGTGAAGCTGACGTTGTCTGCTGGTGGTTGTCTTCTTCAGTGGTGTTCTGGTGCATGTTCGGTCAAACTCTGACTTTTATGCAGGTTTTGGCGCTGCCCTCTGACTTCCTGTAATGATGTCACCTTGTTTCTTTGATCTTCCTGTCAGAACCACACAGACCCGTTTGTGTGACAAGTCCTTGCCTTTGACCCACTTTCAACGTCCGCATTGAGATAAAAATCACTTTGAATAAAAAAATGTTGCAGCAGATTTTCTGGGTCACGTTTTCTTCTGTAGCTCACAAATCAACTTTAAAACATGAACAGCAACAAAAAACCCAGAAAGTGTTATGCATATATTTATTTTGTGATAAATTTAAAAAAAATAATTTTTTTTTATTTAAAAAATATTGATTGTATAGAAATACATTTTATTAATGCATTTGTTAGTTTGTTGTTATTTATTTGACCAAAACAGAGCAAAAGCCATATCTTTTGTGTGTGCGTGCGTGCGTGCGTGTGTGTGTTATCCTCTTACAATTTCCTGGACCTTGATCCAGATCCAGTGGAGCTGAAATATGTTTTGTTTAAAAATGGTTTTATTAGTTTTTCAATAATGCAGATGCAGCTGAAAATATGACCTAATTGGAAAATGCAGCAATCAGTTGGCTTTCCGGCTGTGGACGGAGCGCCTATTTCCATAGGGTGTGACTGATGGGTGGGGGATTCCAACCAGCGCCCATTTCACGCAATTGTCTCCTGACTTACAGGCATAATCTTTTCATCTCCGTGCCCGCCTTCTGTGTATTCAACCACAGTTGTGGTCAGAAATTTGCATACACTCATTGTGGCCGTGACCATCAAGGCAATACTGGGTTTTCAAGGATTTCTTTGAACTTTTCTTTTTCTGGGGCAGAATAATTTTCGCAAATCGCACTACGATGCACCAATTATTGGTTGGTAGAGACGGGCCCAAATATGCAGAGCGTCATCGGAAAATGTCGATATCGGAAGCTCAGAAGTGGATGATCCACAGCGTTGCTATGTGTGTACTGTGCATGGAAAACAGTAAATAACTCACAGTTGCGATTCCAGCAAATTACTTTTACAATTTTCAAACCTTTACGATAAATTCTGCAATGGTTTCATTTGTGAATCGGCTCGATGTTATTCCCATTCGGCGCACATCTACTCTCGCCGCCGTCTTTACAACCCATGCTGATTCAGATGTGAACACCAGATGTGGGCAATTTACCTCTTACAAAGAGTAAAAGATGGAGAGATTTATCTGAAAAAGTTGATCCATATTGCTGCCCGCTCCTGATCTGGTATTATATACGGAACACTTCTACACGGGTTAAGTGTGGGGGGAAAAAAAATATGATGATTTCTGGAGTGTTTCACATTATAATGAAGGCCCCTAGTTTGAAAGCGGACGTTAAACGGACTTGCATGTAGGGCGCAAACCCATTTCAGGAGTGTGCCAGCGCACCTTGCTTGTTAAGCGGTGGGAAATACTGCCGCAAATGGCCGTAAATGGGTTGGGTTTCCCATGTTCATTCGTCTTCGGCATTTTGTAGTGCAAATATGACATCAACATCACGGTGGCACGTGTCTTTACCTTTAAACTGGAATGCACCAGGCACACCGCGCTGTGATATCGAGGAAGCAGACGCAAGTGAAAGGATTAATGGCTCGTTAAAGGATTTCAGAGGGCAAAGCCTGGGGCAGGGTGAGGGTTTATCTATATTGTAATACCCACTTGGTCAAGACATTCCATCCACTACTATACACGCCCTCCACTGACCGCCAAATGTTTTACCATTGGCCCCTCATTAGGGTAAAACAATCTCTCACTTCGTTTCTCGAGATAACCCATTGTTTTATGCAATTTCCTCACTCGCTTCGATTTCCAAATTGGTGCTCTTCCATTGTTCTTTTCCCGTCATGCATCGAGTATCTGCAGACCATCGTGATGCAATCGTCTCCCTCCGCGGCCATGGCGTTATGATAACAGTGCCACCAAAGCTCCGCATTGATCACGCACTTATAGGCGGCACACACAGACAGCCTCCTGGCACAGATTTCTTGGATTTTAATAGACCCGAGATTTTGGAATTATTCTTGGATTACCGACAACAGTGAATATTCGGCACACATGCTTTTGTGACTGTGAAACGTCACACAGTTTTCAGATTTGCCGGCTCCGGCAATTCTTCCTCACACCTGTGGAATCTGTACTTAAATTATTATTAATTACATACCAGAAGGCTTAAAATCTTGCTTAAAAACTCACCGTGGCTAGGAATGTATTCCTGTGCTTTGCACGGGTTATTGCTAGTTTTATTTTATTTTTTGGTTTGAGTGTTTTCAAAAACAAACAAAAACCCTAAAAAAATTGTAGCTTATCCACAGA
Source organism: Chatrabus melanurus (assembly GCA_900302635.1). Lineage (NCBI taxonomy): Eukaryota > Metazoa > Chordata > Actinopteri > Batrachoidiformes > Batrachoididae > Chatrabus > Chatrabus melanurus. The sequence goes on from OMMV01192238.1 coordinate 11,140, forward strand.
TTGCATAGTCACAAAAACATGGTAAATTAATAAAAAAAATAAAAAAAAAGTAAATTAATTGATTATTTAAATCTCCCAACACATAGACAGGATCAGAGTCAGGATCTAATGTTAATTAGTGTTTTATGCTCTTGTACACATCTAGTACATCTCACACAGTCCATGTTCATACAGTGAAGTGGTTTGGAGCAAACCCACCTGCTAAATCCATCAAAGCTGTCTAAAAATAACATTTCAAAATAGCGGTTAGTGCGACCGCTTTCAACGCAGAAGGTTCCCGGTTCGAGGCCACCCCTGCCCATTCTCCATGTAATGTGGAGTTGCGTCAGGAAGGGCATCCGGCATAAAACTCGTGCCAGATCTACGTGCAGATCCATTATGGGATCTGCTGAGGCGACCCCGAGTTGAAATTGGGAGAAGCCGAAAGAACGTACTATTTAAGAAGCTAAAAGGTTAATTTTGTTTCTCCTGGAGACGGTTGTCTGTCTTGTCAAGTGCTACAGGTTTTAGTTTTCTGCTTAAATGTTAATATTTGTAGAAGTCTGTGTGCGAATATGCATGCCGATATGCATTACTGCGGGACTTATATTCTCTGATCATTAAATGAAATCATTAAAACAAGCACCCAGATATCAATACAGCACACAATAAATGATCAGCCCTGGACTTTAGACCTATTATTTGCTGGTCTTCGCTCAAACACCTTGAACTCGCCAGCCCTGCGCCTGACCACACCTCATTTTTAGACCAACACACCCACAGGAGCACAAGTGGTATTTGTCATTGAGAGACCCTGGACTCTGGACATGAAAAATACAACTGTGCCGGGTGGAAATTAGCAGCGACACAAGCTGGGCTTTGCACTTCTTTGCACCAGTTGAATGACACTGAATTAAAAAAGTAAAGTATCTAGTTTTCACAGAGTGACCTTCTCTCTCTCTCTCTCTCTCTCTCTCTCTCTCTCTCTCTCTCTCTCATAAAAAAATAACACATGCGTCCAGTTCAGCTTACTTTTTACTTAATGTCAGTTTCATAAGTGTTTGTGTTTGTGGGCTTTTCCCCCCCCTTTTTTTTAAAAGAAGTTTGTATGCAGCATGCAATGCCACATATTTGTACCAAAAAAGCGCCAGCAGTCCAAAGATCTCTCATTCCATCTCTTAATGACACCACATCAATATTGTGTTTTATGTCTTCTTCTTCTTTGGTTTGCTTTAGTTAGGGGTTGCTGCAGAAGACATATATGTCCATCTTCCTCTGTGACACCAACCACCTGCATGTCCTCCCTCACCACAACATAAATCTCCTCTTTGATCTTCCTCTTGCCCTCCAGCCTGTTGGCTCCATCCTCAGCATCTTTCTCCTGATATACCCTGCACACCTCCTCTGCTCATCTCCAAAGCCTCTCTGACTTTGTCTCCAAACCCTCCTCCATGCGCTGGCCCACTGATATACTCATTCCTGATCCTGTCCATCCTCATCTCTATGAAGAAAAATTTCAGCACCTCCAGCTCTGCCTCTTGTCTTTTTGTGAGCTCCTGCAAGCCATACAACATATTCAATCTCACTACCGTCTCTCTCTCTCTCCATCACATCCGATTTCAAAACCAGATCAGGTTTGTGATCTGCTTATTTGATTTGCCACAGGTTTTACTGTGGATGCCCTTCCTCATTTATGCAGGCTTGGGTCAGCAGAGTGCACTAACTTGTGCAAACCCCATTAGCTGAGTTGACTTCTTCCTTAATGTGTTGATTTATCGATATTTTGTGATGTGGCACAGAAGATGTGCAGTGCAACGCACAAAGAGGCGCCGATTATGAATCAAGTGATAAAAAATCACATTAACATAAGATGTTTTCTAATAAAGAAATGAGGTGAACATTTTTGCACTTGGGGATCAGCAGACAGTATTATTCAGCCTTTATTAAAAGAATGCTGTGGGCATTTGAAGTGCTCACAAATGAAATGAGTGCACCTAATAAACGTTTTAAAAAGTTCAAATTCCCAGATTGTTTTGACAGTGATAAAATATATCAGAACTTTTTCATTTTATGCTGTATTAATATTTATATTCTATCACATGTGGGAAAATTTGTGAAATTAAAAATGTCATATTATTTCAAAAACAGATTTATCAGTTTTAGTGTTGGTGGAAAAAGTAGCATTTTAGTGAAGGAAAATCACAGGATGGTAACGAAATAGACAAAAAGAAAACCAGGAAATAGGCTGAGGAGGCACTTTATTTGTTTTGGGTCATATCCATATTACAAAAAAGCCTGAAAAATATTATATATTAAAGATAGGAAGTGGCACAGAGGGCACTATTTCATTCTTCCTCTTAATTCCTTTGTTCCAGATCCCACATTTTAGACAGTCTTGGCTCGTTGTCAGCCAATGTGAAACCGGTGGTCAAAAATCTTGTTTTATTTCACCCTGAACTTTGTTTTGAAGCACAAGTGAAGAGCGTCGTCCAGTCCTGCTTCATGCACCTCAGAATCATTTCCAAAATAAGATCTGTCCTGTCCAGTCAAGCTCTCATTACAGCTGTTAATGCACTTGTCAGCTTCCGCTTAGATTACTGCAATGCCCTTTACTCCGGTCTCACCCAAAACTCATCACATCATCTGCAGTTGGTACAGAATGCGGCAGCTGGGCTGGTCACTGGAACAAAGAAATTTGAACACATCACTCCTGCTTCAGCTGAACTTCACTGGTTACCTGTGAAATTTCAAATTGAATAAAAAGATTTTACTGTGAACGTTTAAAGCACTTCATGGTTTGGCACCCAGTTACCTTGCTGAGCTCTTAGTACCTTATGTGCCAAGCCATAATTTAAGATCCTCCGATGCAGCTCTACTGGTTGTTCTCAAGTCTGGGCTGGTGACCAAGGGTCACTGGGCGTTCGCTATCAGTGCCCCTAAACTCTGGAACAGCCTGCCCAATGACCTTAGGCTAGCCACCTCAGTATTTTCTTTTAAATGACTTTTAAAAACACACTTTTATAAAATGGCTTTTATAAATACTTAAGACAGTAGCTTGTTCCATGTCTTGGTGTCAGTTGGGTGCATTTCCAGCTTTCTATGCTTTTATTGTTATGATGCTCAACTGTTTTTGTATTTTTTTTTTTCTTACTATTGTCCTTTGTTCCTTGGTTATTAGTTGTGCGTATTGATGGCTGTTTCTAATGCATTATCTGCCCTGTCTTTTTACTGTACAAGCACTTATTATTATTATTATTATTATTATATTAATAAGTAAATAACTACGGTACATTTATGTTACAAAGGTTTGGAGCATGAGTTGGATTTATGTTAAAATGAACACGCGTGCACGTGTGGGTGACAAGCTGGTGCTGTCGCTCCAGCTGCACAGTGGGCGCTGTTGTGCAGGCCGCTCTGCGCCACGGAAGCACGCTGTTGGCCCTCTGGCCGCACGTTGCATTTTACTTTTTGCATTCAGATGTCATGTGTGTCTTTTGTCACGCCCCCTCTCACTCGCAGGCTGCAGTGTTCAGTCTCGGGCCGCTTTGGGGCCTTTTGTGTTTTATTTGCGGCTGTGGGCCTCCTACAGAGTTGTGTTGCATCATGTCACGGACTCAATGTACCGATTGTAGCACCTACTACTGCCCCCATGAATAAATAAATAATTTGTTGCTTCCTGTCATTGTTCGTCTTCACCTGGTTCGTTGTTCCCGTGTTTGCTGACAGGTGTCGATTGTCAGCTGTCAGTCAAGCAGTGTGGTGTAGACCTTCAAAAAGGGGAAGGGCACACACACCCACACCCACGTTATGGTGGGCTGAACGCTCTGAGTGACGTAAATATTCTCAGCACGTCGCCCCCCTACATCGTTAAGGGACATTACCCCTGCATGGACTTCTTGGAATTGCTGAGTTGCTTCTGTTGTGTTGTTACCTCTTGATACAGAATGCGACTTCCACTGTTGACTTTGACCTGGATTACAGTTGTGTTGTGACTCAGGTTGGTCCAGGTTTGCAACATAATCAGGTTTACGTTATTTTGGCGTCTTCCAGCCCACGCTGCTCTGACCTGGTTTGATTGACGGCTCAATGCTTATCCGCTATCTCAAAGACTTCCTGCTTGGTTTCCAGTCCCTAAACCACCTGTAACAGTTTCCCTTCTTCATCCGTCCTTCTTCGTAATGCTTACATGGCATTTAAACTGCAAACTGAAACATATTTAAAAAATATTCAAATATGAGACAAAACAGCCTTCAGATTAACATGAATAAAAAAAAACTATTTCAAAGTAAAAACAGATTTCACACAAACAATAAAAACTCTCACACCGTGATAATAAATGTCCAAGTATCCAAGTGGGAAACAAAGAAGAAAACAAAGTTAATTTGGGTTTTGCACATTTTCACTTGAAAAAGATCAAAGTGGTTTAACGTGATTCTCACCAGATTTTAACATGAACCCAGAAGTGTTTGTGATTGACAGGTGCCAACAGGAAAAGTCAATGCCAGAAAAAGAAGAAACAACAAAAACAACTATGAAATATTCATTGAGCATGTACTTCTGCCAATGCCCTAAAATGCGGTGTCCCACAATCCCACAAGGGTCGCTGTTGGTGCAATTTATTTTATTTTATTTTTTTACGGTTTACAATTTGTTGGATTGGATTAACGTAAATAAAATAAGAAAAATCCATCCCTCTGCACTGCTATTCAACAACAAGGCTCATGCATTTCTTTCTTTCTTCTTTTTTTTTTTGTAAAAGTTGAATATGCTAAAGCGGTTTGAATCTTATCTTTTATTTCATGATATTTTTATGTCTACAGTCCTGATCTGCATTATTGGCATTATTGGCACCCCTGAGCATTAAATACAGTATTGAAAATATGTTCAGAAATAAATGCAAGTGAACCAATTTTATAAAATCATATTTAATAAAATGTTCAAAGTTATTCAACAACAAAATGCTTTTGTATAATGAAATAAAGAAAATACAGACATAAAATGTAGGTGTGGCATAATTAATGGTACACTGTCAAGAATTGACAGAAAATGATTACTTTTGCAGCCGATTTTATTTAAACAAGTCTGGGGATGGATACGTGAACATTTCCAACTCGCTGTCTTGGACTTCATTTACATCAATCATTAAGAAATACTTAAACAGTTTGTATGGTAAATCTGTCCGGAGCAGGCAGTTCTCAAAAACGGAACATCTGTGCAAGAAGACTAGCGAGGGAAGCCACTACGTTTCCTCCATCATGTTTCACAGGTGACCCTGTATGTTTAGGATCATGAGCAGATCCTTTCTTCCTCCACACTTTGGACTTTCCATCACAATGTTCTCAGCAGTCCATAAAACTTTGTTCCATGACTGCTGTGGCTCATCTCTGTACTTTTTACAAATTCTGATCTGGTTTTCTGATTCTTACTGCTGATGAGTGGTTTGTATGTTATGGCATGACCTCGATGTTTCTGCTGTGGTGTAATAATGATGTAACTTTGAGGTGCCCTTTGTGACTCTCCACTCTACCATGATGCCATAACTGGAGAAGCAAATGATCAAAGTCTCTCCAGTCAACATATTCTCATGAAGCATTTCGTTTGATAGGATACAAAAAGTTAAGTGCAATAATTCATGCATATTCCTGCAAATGTCCACATGCATGCATAACTACAATTTATTTTTCCAGAGAATAGTCTGCTCCAGTCACAGCCACTGAAGCTTGTAAAGTTTAAACTTGGTAAGGGTGTCTTGGTGGATTCCCTCACTAGTCTTCTTTGTGCATGGTTATTTAGTTTTTCAGGGTGTTCTGCTCTTGACAGATTTTCTATCCCGTTTATTATTCTCCACATTACAACACCTACACCTTACGTGTTTGACATGGATTCATGCAAATGAATTCTTTGTGATTCAATGATACGTGAGAATGTGGTTCTGTGTGGCCGCTGTATCCTTGACTAACACACAACCCTTTCATCATGTTTAATGGCTCACCACACCTGTTTGAGTTAAACAGTTATTACCTTGAGTTTGAGCTTTCAAGGTCACCCAAGGTCGAAGGTGGTGTGACCAAGAGAAAGTTGATATATGACTTCATATTAGTGTTTATTAGTAACCATAGGTGTATCTTTAATCAATTACTCCAAATAGCCATTCTAAAGATCATTCATCCATTCCTTCATTCATTTTCTGTCACTTCTCTGGGTCTGGGGCATGGTGGCAGCATACTAAGTAGCTCCGCCCACACTTCCTGGGGAATTCCAAGTCATTCCCAAGGGCAGCTGGGACCTGTAATCCCTCCAGTGTGTTCTGGGTCTTCTCCGGGGCCTCTTCCCAGTTGGACGTGCCTGGAAGACCTCCCTAGGGAGACGACCAGGGGGCATCCTCACCAGATGCCCGAACCACCTCAGCTGGCTCCTTTCGATGCGAAGGACCAGCGGCCCTGCTCCGAGTCCCTTCCGGATAGTAGAGGTTCTCGAGCTTTCAGTCACTTCCCAGAGCTCATGACCATAGGTGAGGATGGGAGTGAAATTTGACTGGTAAATTGAGCCTCACCTGGTTCAGTTCTTTCTTCAACACAACAGTCTGGTATAGCATCCTCAGAACCTCAGACGGTGCACCGGGTACCATGAACAAGACCCCGAGATACTTGAACTCCTCAGCTTGGGGAAATAACTGTTTCCCTGACTCAGAAGGGACAATCCACCTTTTCCCGACAGAGGACCATGGTCTCAGATTTGGAGGTGCTGATCCTCATCCCAGTCGCTTCACACTCAACCTTAAACCGTCTGATGAGGCCAACAGAACCACATCATCTGCAAAAAGCAGAGACGCAATTCTGAGGTCACCAAACTGGACACCCTCCAATCCATGACTGCACCTTGAAATCTTGTCCATGAAAATCATGAACAGGATTATGAATATCTCCTATATAAAAGACGAAGTAAGTCCTGTATAGGCCCTGATACACATTGGTGGTGGTGTTTATCCCTGGGTTCCATGGCTTGAAGTAGATGAAAGTCTACAACTCTGCCTGGATGGGACACCAGTCCGACACAGGTTACTTACCGAGCCAAGGCCGGTACCCATTTACAGCTGGGCGGACTGGAACAGCTACCTGCACTACCGCATATACTTATAAAATCATTGGGACAAATTTTGACCTCAATCTGTAACCTTGAATTTGAACTGATTTTTCTCCATATCAAATCACTTTGTCCTTGGCCGACCTTTGATCTTTCCACCAATTTTGGTCTGGAATCGGATCAGCACAGAAGACCGAAAACGATACTCCTGCATGCACTGCTGTGTGTTGGTGTAATGACTGATTTCACTGAACGCCGACACATATGTAACACCTGAAATCAACTTGAAATCTTTTATCTGTTGACTCATCTATAAAATATCGAGGAAACCGTACACACCTGGACAGGAAAGGTTCAATAATTCATACACTTCACCTGCTTTGGACATAATTGAGCTCATATTAATGCTGACAGTCTGCGCTATGAGCTCTTATTATTTACTTTAAACTCTAACATGCTGTCAAACTCCTGTCGTATTATATTGTGTTGAAGTTTGCTGGTGTATTGCGTGCTGACGCTCTGATTTTAGATGTTCATCACTTTAATCCTCTTTGATCTCGGCAGAATCAGGTCACACAGAAGTTGCTGACGCCATTGATAGAAAACCTGTCAACCACAACAAAGACCGAGCCCACGCTGTGATGCCGTGGCCAGGGGGGCAGAGCCACCACACAGCAGTTTCTCTCAGCACCAAAGATGGAAACAGGAAGCTGAACAGACACGGCATAGACCCAATCTGCTCGGTCACATCACGCTTCTTCTTTCCTGTTTGAATATTTTAACATTTCTTGTGTCTCTTTGTAAGTTTTTTTTTTTTTTCTTTTTAAATCAAGTGAAATTAAGCTAATTTGCAGATGAAGTTTGACTTGCTAACCACAGATTCAAACTGTGAAAATTTGTTTTGGCCCTGTCCCAGGTTGCTTTAATGTCATTCAGCCACTAGGGGCAGAAACACATTGTCCTCACTTTTCAGGAACTCTCACATCATCCATCTTTTTTATAGCCTACGCTCACTGCATGGGTACCGCTGGAATGACTTTGTCTCAAACTTACGTACTTAGGGAGACTAAAGCGAGGAGTATATTTTGCATTGTGAGTAAATGACAGCTACAGCATTTCGGCTATGTGGCATGTTTCACTGTGCATGATCCAGCATGCAGGCGCCTCAGTGTTGAGGACCCCAGCGTCTGGAGAAGGCCAAGGACACGCCCACGCTTCACCTGGTTGCGGTAGATAGATGGTTACTTTCAAGAAGTGGGGATGGATCAGTTGTCTGCCTGGGTGGTTGCCATCCATGACTGAAGGCGGTTCTGTGGTGTGGTAGATGCGGTGATGTACTGCACCAACATGTGCTCCCAGTCCTGACCTGACCTCAATGCATCCTCCCAGTCCAGACCTGACCTCGGTGCATCCTCCCAGTCCTGACCTGACCTGACCTCGGTGCATTCTCCCAGTCCAGACCTGACCTCGGTGCATCCTCCCAGTCCTGACCTGACCTGACCTCGGTGCATCCTCCCAGTCCTGACCTGACCTGACCTCGGTGCATTCTCCCAGTCCAGACCTGACCTCGGTGCATCCTCCCAGTCCTGACCTGACCTCGGTGCATCCTCCCAGTCCTGACCTGACCTGACCTCGGTGCATCCTCCCAGTCCAGACCTGACCTGACCTCGGTGCATCCTCCCAGTCCAGACCTGACCTCGGTGCATCCTACCAGTCCTGACCTGACCTGACCTCTGTGCATCCTCCCAGTCCTGACCTGACCTCGGTGCATCCTCCCAGTCCTGACCTGACCTCGGTGCATGCATGTTAGCAAGTTTTTATGTTTTGCAGTACTGTTGGAGGTCAACAACCTTAGCATGTTTTTATGTAACCAAGTGACGTATATCTTTGCGGCTCCGGTGGGATTTGAACAGCAGATTTCTCGCTCATGAGACCAATGCTGTACAAGGTTAGCCAAAGGGGAAACCCCACTAGCCGAGCTAGCAGGAACATATTTTGAATCTGGATTTCAACTTGCTACATCATCACCATTTTGTGACCTCATCTCGAGGTCACGGGTACCTTTAAGCATTAAGAACCTTCGCCTGTAACTGGGACTATATATGGTCACCTGCCACATCCTGCCAACAACACCAATTGTAACCGAGTGACACGTATCTTTGTGGCTCCGGTGGGATTTGAGCACCTGACTTCTCGCTCATGAGATCAATGCTCTACAAGGTTAGCCAAAGGGGAAACCCCACTAGCCGAGCTTGTAGGAACAATCTGGATTTCACCTGGCTACATTTAGAATGCAGAAAAACAAAAGTTGAGAAAACTTTGAAGCCAACCAGCTCTAAAATATTTTGTTGCTTTTGCACATCAGGACCAGTTTACTGCATCAGCTTTGTTTGAAGACTTTAATCAAAGTGATTCAAATAAAGTGAGAGAAGTGGTCGTGTGACTGTAAGGTCATGGGTTCAATCCCCCTGACCAGACAGATAAAGCTGTGTCGATTAGGTGAAAGAGCCACAGTAGTCCTGCTGGGAGGAGAGCATACAAATGTAGGGCCAATGATTTTCCGTTTCACCTATCAGCAAATTCCATTTCAATTCCGTTTCGGCTATTTCAGCATGTTTATTTCGCCTCAGCAAGATATCAACCAATGAGAGGACGCTTGCACACCTTTGATGGCTAAAAAGAGAAACAATACAAACCATGGAAAGTTTTATTATTGCAAAAAAAACAAGTCAGTGTACAAAAAAATACCATTTAAAGTTCACTGCAAGCCACACTGTGCGACATGGATTTATTTAAGACTCCAAATTTGATGTGTGCAGACTGCACGATGTCAGAGAGTCACCAGGAACACTCAGAAAGAAATGTCATCACATCATCCCGACGACAGAATTCGAAGCTGTATTTGCCGACACGTCACGCAAAATCTATCACAATA
>OMMV01192239.1:0-13657 GCA_900302635.1 Chatrabus melanurus
TCGTGCGCCACGAATGAACACATGGACGACTAAATGAACGGATGAATGACACTGGGAACGTTGCCAGACATTTGCGTGAGTGTCATGCAACACGCGGACAATATTCATACGTGACAATTGAGACATCGCGACGAGAGAATTGCAGTTCTACACGGAGAAATCAATCTAAACTGTGCCTTTTAATTATATACATTAATAACCCGCTGTCTAACTTAATAAAACACAGCTGACTGAGTACTATGTGTGGTTCTTATCGAGTTTGGTTGCTTTATGCGATTGAATTACTGTTATTCATGTGTTATTACCTGCGGTCGCTGTCCGTGGTCCTGATAAAAACCTCATAATGTTGAAATAACTTAACCACATGGCGCAGCGGTCTAAGCGTCAAGCGTCAACCCCCAACCGTATGGATCCATCAAAAGGTTTCATCTAGTTTGAATGAACAGCACCTATAAAGTCAACAGTCTCGAGTGAGTCTAAACAGGCCAACATGAAGGTTGGCATGTGTAGGAACCCTGCTGCATCAAAGACACAAACGGGGGCTGGAGGCACAGCAGCATGAGGGATTTCTTCAGGGGTTGGAGAGACTTATTTAATGTCTCTATACCTCCCTGTCCTCAGCAGCTGTTAGAGATGGCGCGGTTTAGCCATGGGCTGAAATCCATAACAGCAGATTAGACTGGAACAGGCAGGGAGAGACGAGGGGGAGGACAATGTGGGGAATTTTTCATTACAGATATGCAACATGGCAAAGGCCTGGTTGTTACATTGCTAAAACCCTGACAATCATTCATGCAGAGAAACAGCTCCCTTACTGGAAGCGCAACATGGGTGTGCATAGCGAGCTGTAACAACTGGCTGACTCTCGGCTCGTTCACCAAATGCCACAAATAACAATCTTTTGGGGGTTTGCTTTGCTTCGCTCACTATGCAAAAGAACTGCTTGGAATATTCATAACCTGTCACAAACAGCTGAATGCAGATTTCAACCCCAGCAGGAGCAGATACAAATGGGGAGAGATGTGCAAAAAGATGGCATGGCATTTGAAATTGATGTCAAACTATACTCAGATATCTGCTTTGACTGCAGTCAACAACTGATTTGCAATGCTGTAATAACGACTATAAATCTTTTTGGTGCAACCAGTGTAGCTTATTTGTAGGCAGTGCAGCGTGGAAAGAGAGCAACAATAAATAGCTGACAAACATAGCGAGGTCACACAGTACTGGGTGAACCTTTTTAAAAATAGTGAAAAGCTTCTAAATATCCAATATTTAATAAATAAATAGAAATATGTAAAATGTTTGAGCACTTCCCTAATTTAAGAATAGATCATTTATGTATGATCTATGTATGATCATTTATATCTATAGCACGTGGACTTTGCCTTGACTATGCATTGGATCTATTTAAGTGTATACAAATAATGAATGTTTGTGAGTGCAATGGTAAGAATATATCATGAGGTGAAAGATGGAATGTTTCATTCAACAAGGCTCGTTGAATGGAACATTCCATCCTTCACCTCATGAAAATATTTTTTTCCATTGCACGAATTAAAAACATTCATTATTTGTTTTATATGACACCTAAATAGATGGGCATCATTTGATATTTTACTTAAAATTTGACAGGTGTTTCTTCTTAGAGCAGGAAGCCGCGGGACACAGACGCACTGTGCCTGCCCAGCAGTTGACTCCACCCGGCAGGCACCACTGAGGTCCGCAAGAGCCTCTGCGGTGTGAAGAGGAAAAATCGCGGTAGGAACTTGTCCAATTCCTCATCCGACAGCGCTTCTACGACCGCAAAAGATGTCCCCGCGAACACTGCGTAAGCTTCTAATCGGTTTACGGTGTACTGGATTTAGCTTCCTCGTATCATAGAAGCATTTTTACATATTGGTGGTGGAGGAGTGCAATGGAGCAAAAGTATATAGTACAAAAAAAAGCACTGTACATGACGTCATCATGCAATAGGGCAAATAATGAATGTCACGTGACGTACAATCCACCAATCAAATGACAAGGATTTTTTTTAGGTGTCATATCAAAACAAATAATGAATGTTTTCCATTCGTGCAAAGGAAAATATTCTTACCATTGCACTCATAAACATTCACTATTTGCATACTATTTAATCAGGTTTTTACAATTATTTTATCACTGGGTGATCATTTGCATTTGACTGTGACTGGTGATGCAAGAGGCAGAATTTGCACCGTCCCCATTTTCTCCAATCAAATCCTCAAAGTTGTCATGGATGTCTTGGTGGCTTCCCTCACCAATCTCCTTGTTGCATGATACCCCTTTTCAACTTCACTGAGACAAAACTGCAAAAACTGTGTCACTGTCCAACTACTTGTGGACCTGACTGTACCTCAAGCAAATCAAATATGATTATTTGAATTAATGGCATATTGTTTTCCAGATCAAGGAGAGAAAAAAATGACAGAATCATCAAAAAAGCCACAAAGTCATAATGTTCAGCTATTGAATAAGAATTGTTTTGTTACATATCTGTGATTGGTTTATTTGTTACAAAGTAAGAAAGCTGGTTGAAAATCCTCTCTGTGTGGTGATTTCATAATTTATTTTTTACCAGTGGTTGTAATCACAATTAAAAAACGTGATTCTTAAAAGATCTTGACATTTGCTGTGTCCAAATTTCGCAGTACACACACACGTCAGCCCTGCCACTCCAACTACAATGAGGTAATTGGGGTCATATCACGTGTCACACAGTTGAATTCTTTTCACTTTCTCTTTTTGCATATGAAGCAGCACTGACACAAACATTTGAGTTTAATAGTGATGGGGTGATCTGTATGTTTGTGGCAGAACTGAGAAAGATATTAGCATATGGGGTAGGATTATTACACCAGGGCTGTGGATCTTGAATTAATGCAGTCCCCAATGTCAAACAGGGGTTCAATTGCCTGAAAATTACCATTTTCATTTTAATCCTTGCATTCCACAAAATTCTGTAAAGGTCAGCATTAAAGCACTCCATTGAGATTACTCTCTATTAAGGAGAAAAAAAACGAGAGGATAAAAGTGGGGAAAAAAGCCTAATTAATAATTTGGTCATACTACTGTAAATTTCTGTCTTGTGCTTTGGAGGTGCCCTGAAAATCTAAACCACACTCAAAATTATAGCTTGCATAAAAAGCAGCACTGTAAAGATCTGAGGATGTTACAGTTTGATTGACAGGCCCTCCAAGGTGGTTTCACTGACTATAAAGAAATAATAACCCACTATTCTTTTGACATTACCCAATTAACTCTTTCTGGAAAAGTCCCAGTGAATGTAATTAATTTCGTGACAGCTTGTTAAATTTTTTCATGTAAAGAAATGTAGAAACACCTCTAATGAAGCACAGATTCGAGACAAAGGGGGGAAAAAAAGGTTGCATCACATTTTTGTCTTTTTTCCACCAACTGTTCTTCATTCTCTTTGGGATTGATGTGCTTGTGTTTTTTTGTTGTTGCTGTTTGTTTGGGATTTTATTTTCTATCTGAAACTGACCATCTCTATTTATCCAGGCTTGAAACTGGCAGTTAGTTGAGCTGCTCTGCTCCCTTATTAGTGGATGGATCAGAAGTTCTCAAACTTTGGGATGGACCCAGGGGTGGTACAAAGCCATTACCCACAGAGTTGATTGGGGGGTAAAGTGTCACTGAATTCAAATGAAGCAGATTAATGTAAGCACATCCATGCACTGACTGTAGCTGTTAAATATGAAATTCATAATTTAGTATGGATGCACATTTGTGAACTGTCTAGCAAGTATTAGTGTTTAGCGTAGCTTCCATTTGACACAGACGACAGAAAAATTTTCCGAAACAGGTTTGAAAATGTTCCTGAACAGTGTTTCATTTTTGCCACCACTAATCTGCAGCGCTGATGGAAGATTTTGGCACCGTCCCCAGCCACACGTTCCATGCATTCTTTAATTCCAATTTTACAACCCCACACCAGAAAAAGTTGGGACAATATGGAAAATGCAAATTTAAAAAAAAAAATGCATTGATCCTTACATTTATTTTGACTTCTATTTCATTGCAGACAGTATGAACCCAAGATATTTCATGTTTTGTGTGGTCTGCCTTATTTCATTGGTTAATATACACCATTCCTGCATTTAAGGAAGCTTTCAAATCATGTTTTGTCTGATCAAAAACCCGAAACGAAGATTCATTTTTCCAGGAGAGAAAAAAGAAAATAAGCAAATTCTAATATTTATAAGTGGCAATCAAAGGCCAAGATCTTGTTCCTGTGAGGTGGCAAACACTATATCAACATGGTTCCTTCCTGAATTTCATCTAATGAAAATTAAATTTTAATCACTATAACACATTTTTTAACCATAATTAAAATTTAATTGGTTACAGAGAATGAAAAAGGCAAAATGTCCTCATCAGAGCAACAAACTGAATCAGCTTCACTGATTAAATCACCGTTCCCGGGACTTTTTGAACGCAGAGCTTTCTATAACCAAGTACATAGATTTGGGTAACTTTAGATTTGCAGCCTATAGGCGTCGATGTAAATAACTGTCTCAGATAGGATGAATGTATCACACTTCATTTTGAAGCCTGAAAGTAGCATCACAATACTGTATGTATCTGAGTTTTTGTAAAGGTGATGAAGGGTGCCAAAGTCTGTCTCATCACACAGACACCAAACTGTCCCCAACACCACAGATCAGACTTCAGGTTCAACACAATCTCACAGCACACGAATTTCAGACAGACAGGCAGAAAGACCTCACTGAAGTCCATGAATGAGGATGTTCCTGACTGTGTAATAATTATTGTCAACTTGTCTAATAGGATGCATTATACACCTTTTCAGCAAGCCAACATAGTACAGGCAGGTGTCTTACAAATGGATTTTAAAGTTTGTAGTCAGGAATACCCCACAGACACTGAGGTGATGCATCTCAAAAATAATACATTTTAAGGTCTCTAAAGCCCTATTAGGATGGGTTTCGTTTTATATGGGGAGGTGGAGTAATATAATTTTACCACAGGATGCTTGTAATATTTAAGGCCAATTCGCACAGGATAAAAAAAAAATCTCGGCATAAATGACAGAGATGGGAGTAGTTATTTAATAAAACAGGCCTGATGCACCACCCTCACCCCTCAAAAAAATAAAAATTTACCAGGCTTCTGTGCTTTTATCTTTTTCATTTCGGTGGTTCTTGATGTGGCAGGACGGATCTGTGTCAACAGCCATTCTCCATTGTCCTCTTAAGTTATCAGTCAGGTTCACATCATTTGTTTCTCTTTTTTTTTTATTTGCCTCTTCAGACTCTGTGCAGAGGTGCACTCTTGAATAAATAATCAAGCTGCACTAATTTACCATTACTAAGTTCATTGAACTTCATTTATTTTAAGGCAATGAGTTTGCATACTTTTTTTTTAAGTAAAGTCAACTTGTTAGATTTTACAGTGTGTGCATGTAAAAGCAAAGCAGAACAAGTGGTCCAAAGACCTCTCATAGAAGCACCAATGAAACATGTCCCATCGCACTGACTTTGTACTTTATACAGAAATTGTACATAAATAAAACTCAAGTGAAAGTCAAATCTATGCTGAAGGTTGATTGTCTTCCAAATGCCTCCTCAAGCACCTTTATAATTGAGATAAAACGCAGAAAACACCGTTTGCACTGGATATGATGAAACATTTACTGCCATGTATTCACACAGGATTAGTATAAACTGAGGTAATTTCTACAGCTCATTTTACAAAAGGTAAAAGTCACCAGAATCTTTACCAACACTGGAACAAACAGCCCATAAAAATGAATGAATTGCTGCATTCGGACGGGACTAAAATCATTTAGAAACTCTGCAGTTATTTTTCATTTTTCCTCGGGTCGCCTGTTGATTTGGCAAGTTTTCCTCCAGATACCATTCCTGATGCAGCTCCACATGTACATGGAGAATAGGGCATGGGTGGTCTTTAACCAAGAACCTTCTGTTTTGGAAATAACTGCAGTAACCACTTGAGCCTTGCAGTCTAAAACAAGTTATTTTAGGCCTACATTTATTTTGCTTATAGCTGGGGTGTTTCTACAGACACATAGAATTGTAAGAGTTTGATGATAGTTAACATGAAACCACAAATATATTTAACTGAAGGGTTATTTGAAATAGATTTTGCAAAATAGTTATGAAGAGACCTGTAGTTCCATGCAATAATGGCTATGAAAAAGACGAGAGACAAAGCAAGACAAGCAATGTAAATTTAAATGAATTCAGTTACAGCCAGCACATCCACTTGTATAGTTGAGGACATATATAATTTCATGCAGTCTGATAAGAGGCATTTGGCATATTGCACGCAGTAAATCAGTTCATAGCCACAAATAAACAAACATAAACTCACATTTAGCAAAGCTCATTACATCATTCACCGTAACAGATGCTTTTGAATAACCAGGCTCCTGTGGGAGATCGATTTCTCCTCTATCATGCCATGCCAGCAACAAGGGATCAGTTATGACTCAATCCCATCAGCCGATGCATCATCGCCTCACAGCCTCCTTCCCTGTCGTTCCCACAGAGTCCGCTGCACGCAGTTCTTTACTCAGTGTAATATCACTCATACTGCCAGCATCTGTTTAAAGTGAGTCAGTGATGAAAAAGGGGATGGAGTGCTGAGGGTGAGTGTGACAGTGTGATATGCTGCACCATATCAGCGTGCAGAAAATGAATTAGTCAAATCAATCTTATTGCTGAGCCTTTTTTTTTTAAGGAGATTTACCACTGTGGTCTTGCAATATAGGACCACTGTGAGAAACATTAATTACAGACATCTTTGTCCATGATTATTTTCATCCATAATGCTTCACAGTATCAATCATACAGTTTTCGATATTTTGGGGAGATATGAACTTTTACCATTTGAGTAGTATCACACTAAGCACATTAAAATGTTGAAAGCAGAACATCATGTTATGTCTGAAAACTACACAGGTTTTACATATAACAAAGGATTTGTGACAATCTGTGATGATCTGTGTGAATGACATAGTTTATGATATTGCTTACTATGAGTATATACTGTGTATTATACAGTAAATGCCTAAATGGGAATTGAATTGTAAACCTAAAATCAGACACTAAAACATCACAAGTATTCTGTTGGCCTGCCCAGGTAACATATGTTGCTGATTCACTATAGTGTTACAGACTGTAATGCATTTGTGGCCACGCTTGTCTAAACAACATCCACTTTTCGCTGCCAATTTCAACTCCGAGCAAAAAACTACTTATGTGTAAAAAAATAAAAACTACTTCAGGGTTTCAACTGCTGTTCACTTCCTTTTCTCAAAAAATTAACACGGATTAAGGATTTAAGGTTTTTTTCATACAGAGCACACCTTAATTCAAATTGTTAATGTTATTCATGCCAGTTATAACTTATATGAGATGAGAAAATAACATCCATATATAGTTATACATAGATTTTACTGTTCTACATTGATGTACATTGACATAAGGGGCTTGTTGCTGTGGTAAGTACAAGACCACAAGGTCCTCATCGACTATCGACTCAGTGGAGAACAGCGCCACCGAGACTAAGGTAAGCATCTAGCTGTATAATCAGTCATTTTAAAGAGTTTCTTTACATTAATAAGGTAAACGTGTATGTTTACATCCGTAGGGATCCTCTCCATGCTACCAGACACTTTCAATGACATTTTTACCTGTTGAGTGGTGACAAGATGCGATTTACTGCGAGTGTTTTTAGTTTGCCCCATAGAATTACAATATATAGCCATTTAGCCCGTGACAGTCTTGGCATTCTAAATCTATCCTGCACGGATAAGAATAATTTTTGTCCCGAGTGAAAAGATGAACCCAAAACCATCTAAAAATAGAGCCCAGGTCGAAAAATGCCAGCGTTCCTATTTCAGACATCACAACAGTGCACACTGGAGTTCACCCATGCTTAAAGCATACAGCCACTGCATTGTATTAGAGCAGAGAGTATGGAATTAACTCTACCAAGGTTAGAGGTTCAATTACCACAGGGGCTGAGACTGCTGACTGCCTCACTCATCATTATTTGTGAAGCTTTTTTTCCAGAGCCAGTTCTCCCACCTCTATGTCGCTCCAGCTAACACATAGGCCTACTGAATAACCCCCAACAAATCCTCTGAATCAATTAATCAATCTAAGCACCTATGATTCCAAGTACAGTGTGCTCTCACTTTTCCCCTCTCCTCCCTACCTTTTTCCCCTGTGGACTTTCAGTAGCTGAGGTCTCCTGTCATGTCTGTACAGATATCTTGGAGCTCCAGACTGAACACTCAGCCAGCAGAACCCACCCGTGGGCTTGTTGCACTATTATCAATTGGTTCATTTGAAATAAAAGAAGACGGTGTGGGAAGAGGTAAATCACTGGGGCTCCAATTTCCACAAACTTAGAGGAGATACATATTTGAGTCGGCTGATCGATCCACTTTAGTTTATGTCATGGTGGTACCTGGAGGTTCCCGTGAAGCTCTGTGGAAATGTTGCGGAAGAATGACTTCAGTGCAGTTGTTGAGAGCCAGAGGCAACATAGGTTTTATACATTAATAAGCCTGCAAAAGTGCTCACTAAACTCGGTTCATGTTTTTCATAGACACAGACACAGGTGTCTCTGAAATGGATAGTCTGTGCTTGGCCATTCTTGGGTTTTGTGTTCTTCCACCTCAATGCCAGTGGCACTGTAAAGCAAAGCTTTGATGAAACCCACACAGGAATTCCAGAAGAAACGCCTGTACTTTCTCACCTTCTCTTCCAGGCACTCATTGAAGTGGTTCTGTTATGGTACACTTGGTGCCAACTTTTTGAGTTTTCTTTTTTTTTCCGAGAAGTGTAATACTAAGCAAGATTAATGGGTTAGCGGGGTATGTTAAGCTTCAAGCAACAATTAACAGGGACTCTAATGTGGCTCTCTTTTAACCTGGCTAGATCATCATGGATCGGTTGTCTGTTTGGGTGGCTGCCATCCGGGACCGTTCTGTGGTGTGGTGGATGCAGCGGCATACAGCACCAGTGCATGCTCCCAGACTTGACTTGATCATCATGGTAACCTGCACTGCAGACTTAACCTGGTCCAAATCAGATTCTGTTCATCTTAAATCAGCCTTACAAAGCGCTGTGCTTTCACTAAACTCCTCCAAATTTTATTCCAGTTTATTCAAAGTTTGGGATATTGGACTTTATCCAACTAAATGTTTGAAATGTTGCACATTTGAAAGTAAATCTTACATCAATGTGTGCAGAATGGTGTTTTCTATTAAAATATACCACAACATATGCATAAAATATCAAATAACTTGAATAACACAAAACAATATGTCTAAAAATGGACCACAGGGGCATCATTTTTAATTTTGAGGTATGAAATGATTTTAAATTTTTTAATAGCAATCCATAAACATTCTTAATAATTTCCCACTTATGTGTGTAAATACAAACCTGTTGTGGCCTCATTTTGATGGAAATACACTCAGAATTTAGAAGACTATGCCTTTAAAGAGTTGTGTGATCTGTTGGGTTTTTCTGACAATATACTCTATGAGCAATAGAGATTATCAGGCAAGGGAATACATTATATACAATATGTTGACTGCCAAAAGCTAATTAGCTGATTCAGGAGTGCTCAGTCAATCAAGAGCTAACAGACACCTGAATGAGCTCACCAGCTTTTGGCAGAGCAGGGAAAGATGGAAAATATGCAGGATAGGGGGTCCCTGAGGACCAGGGTTGGGAACCACTGGATTAGTGGATGGATTAGTGTTTTATTGTAGTAACCGGTGCTTTGGTATGTCATATTGCAAACTGGTAATGGTGCAATAGGTTAGGATTATTTGTGGGTGGGATTTTGTTGAAATCTAAAGCTGTTTTTTTATTACATCTATATCACAAATAATATCTGATCTACAAAGTGTATTCCACTTTGATTTGACCAAAAACAAATAAGATTCGCTCTTATTTTTCATTATGGAACAGAGTTAGACATAAATGCACTTTTTGAGAATAATTTTTAAATCTACTGCATCAGTTTTAAGGTTTACCAGCTCTGAATGTGGGTGGCATTGAGAGTGCATTGAGTGGTAAAATAAATATTTTAACTTGTGCATTTACCCAATCAGAAATCATTTAAAAAAATTTATAATAAATAAATACACTGCACGTAACTGGTCCATTTTTGTGGAAGAAGTGTCAAATGACATGTTACACACCTTCTTTTATGTGATGTGGGATATGGGTAAATAGAATATTGGCAGTTCTGCCTTCAAAATTTAAAGCTAGATGGCTGGAAGGTGGATTTTTGTGGCTGATTAGGGTAGGGATGTGAAAAAGAGCCAGCTGACAATGACCAAAAAAGAAAAAAGAAAGAAACCCCCCTGTACGGTTGTCCGGAGATAATAAATTACAATAATCAATACTCTGTTAAGTGGAGGGTTCTTAAAGGGTCTTGGTGAAACCCAATCATGCTCAAATTCAAACTCATCTAAGATACACTCATTTGGGATACCCAGTTCAAATTTGGTGAAAATCCAACTTTTGTCAAGTTATGTACGCACTGACAAAGTGCACTTCTATATCCCCCTTACAGCCAGCAGCCTTACAGCCAGCAGGGGATTAAAAATGACTAAAACTGCATGTGAGACAGCAGCAAAAACTTTACCTTATAGGAGATAAAAAAGAAAAAGGTGATCACACAGAAGGAGTCTTGCCAAGGACTGATCTAAAAGTTTCCACTGAAAAACTGGCATAATAAAAAGGGGTCACAATAACTTTTTTAGAAACATAATGATAAGTTAGCGCTGACACCATGAGGACAACAGAAGACATGAAGTGAATACATTTATTCAACAGCCTTGTCAAAGTAGGGCACAAAAAAAGCTTAGCCAAGCTTTTCCTATCAGCCATTCAGTTTAAACTAATCATGTGAATTCTGTAGCGCTGACTAAGTTAAACTTCTGTTATAGCTTGATATAACTTTATATGTGAAATTATCTTCTTTTCCTTCGTGTATGAATAGCATGTACTCTGCTGCAGTACATCTGGTGCCATGGCTGAAGAAGTCTTATACACACTGCAGCAGTGCCCTCTATGCTGCAAAGCTCTGCATCACCCAGAATTGATTTCAACAGACTCACAGCATTGGGGTGAACAGAGACCCTCCCTGTTACAGAGGGTTCTGAATGTGAGAAATCTGCACTTCAAATAAAAGAAGGGTGCAAAGAGTGAAAATATGCTTTTTTTTTAATTGCCCCAAAAAAAAGTCAGTTAAGAATGTTCAGTCACGTTCAATGACCATGTATTCTTTGTTGTAGATTATTCCACTGCAGGAGGTAAGAAAGACAGCCTTACAATCCACCATCGTTCACTCCCAGCTGGGCAAAGCTCCTGGCTCTCACCCTCGACAGAAGACCACTGCAGCCTGAGCCCTGCACATCAAAAACTCTCCCACATATAAAGCCCGGCATTGATGAATAAGCTGGCATCTCCTCCACTGCATTCACGTTCTGACAGTGTCTCTTTGTGTCTACTGCCAACTCTTGAGTAGTGGAGAAAAACATTTTCCTGTCTTTATTTGACAGCCTGTTCGTGAGGCCATATCGCATGACCTCCACATAAATCAGCTGTTAAGTTGCTGCTTAGTCAGGGCACTAAACATGGAAATGCGCACAAAGAATGAAAGGAATTAAAGTATTGCACCCTCAAACATGTTATCAGTCTATGTTCATTGCCTTAATTGATCAAGTGCAGTAAATTTACATTTTGATTTTCCCTAGGTACTTCATAGAGCCTGAATGAATACCTTGCCCCAGAGGCATTATAACCTCAGAAACCATTCACATCCTTCAGAATTGACACAAAGATGGGTGTCACCTTGGCTTGGCACTACCACAAAATCATCCAAATCCAGCAGCTTGCATGTTTTAAAAGGCTAGTCAAGTCAATTTATTTAAAAGCCTGACAAATTCAACAAAAATTAACCAAAGTGCTGTACAATTAAAACAATCAATTGAGGGGGAAGCTGTTCCACAGTTTTGGAGCAGCTACTGCAAACACACAATCTCTGCTCATCTTCAATATGAGCCACAGAACAATCACAAACATCAAATCTGAAAAATCTAAGGGCATGCTCACACTAGGTCCAGGTACTTTGGACCGTGCCTAACCATGACGTTTCCCCCTCCTCACTCCCACGCTAGCCTGCACTCACACTGCACTCCACATTAGCGGCCCGAGCACATCTATGTCAACACAACGTGACTTTTGTTTTGAGAAAGTGTGCTCTCCCACACACCACAATAATGAAGTTTATGTCATTTGATTGGTGGATTGTATACAGCTTCATGATGAAGTCGTATAGAGGAGGATTTTCTTGAAAAGAACTTGCAAAATTTCAGCGGCGGTTTGCCAGAAGGCACATGGGAAACCTGAGCCTAGATTTGATCTGTTTTCCTGTTTTACAATCCTTCTCTACTCCACCCCAACATGAAGCTGTGAATGGTGATGCAACAGGCAAATGTTGCACCATTCCCAGTTTCTCCACTCACATCCACAGAAGCCTATAATCCTTTCAGAGCTGTCAAGGGTGTCTTGTTGGCTTCCCTCAATAGTGTCCTTCCAGCATGGTCAGTCAATTTTTTAAGAAATGACTACTTGACAAAGATTTACCATACAGTACCATACTGTTTGTATTTCTTAATGATTGATGTGAATGAAGTTCAAGACATATTCTGTGTCTTGGAAATGTTTATGTATCCATCCTCTGACTTGTCTCAAGAAAACTGGCTGTAAAAGTGATGACTTAGATGGCGTCCACACGAAGCCGCGCTTAGCCCTATACGCATAGATTTTTTTTATCGAATCGGCCTTCCATCCGGAAGAACCCGGGGTTTTCGGAGCCCGAAACCGCTAATTTTTTAAACCGGGTCCCAGAGTGGACATATTTGAAAACGCCGCCCTTGCGGCTTTATGATTACAAGCAATCCGCACATTTTGTGAACCGATGATGTCATCACCCCACCTCTCTAACTTCAGCCTTAAGCGTTAACCCCGCTACATCACTTCACAACATAAATACTTAAATACTTGCTTAAACACTACGTCTCAAACGCGTCCATTATATCGCCGTATTTCGACTGGCATGACTCCCAGTCAACATTCTCTTGTAGTTTAGACAATTTATAATACAGCGTGACTTGAAGCAGAAGTTTATTCTCCACAAATGTTTGTAATGTTCTATGTTGTTCAATAAAACATAAAAAAGTTACACTTCTTCACACTGTCTTCTTCTCCATTTTTGGTGTATTTCCGTGGCAGCGTTACAGCGCCGCATACAGGCCAGGCATATATACTACAGCGTTGTTAGCCCCGATTGTTTATTTGGAGGCCCGAGAACAAACCGGAGAAGTCTTCAGTTCAGAAGCACAGCATTTATTATGGTCACAGGTAAAGTCATGGCAGCGCTGGACTCAGAGTGACGAGATTTTTGTGGCTGATTAGGGTAGGGATGTGAAAAAGAGCCAGCTGACAATGACCAAAAAAGAAAAAAGAAAGAAACCCCCCTGTACGGTTGTCCGGAGATAATAAATTACAATAATCAATACTCTGTTAAGTGG
>OMMV01192241.1:0-11414 GCA_900302635.1 Chatrabus melanurus
TGGGGTGGTCTTCTGCTGCTGGAGCCCATCTGCTTCAAGGTTCAACGTGTTGTGCGTTCAGAGATGGTTTTCTGCATACCTTGGTTGTATCGAGTGGTTATTTGAGCTACTGTTGCCTTTCTATCATCTCGAACCGATCTGCCCATTCTCCTCTGACCTCTGACATCAACAAGGCATTTTCGTCCACACAACTGTCGCTCACTGGATATCTTCTCTTTTTCAGACCATTCTAGAGATGGTTGTGCATGAAAATACCAGTAGATCAGCAGTTGTACTCAGACCAGCCCGTCTGGCTCCAACAACCATGCCACGTTCAAAGTCACTTAAATCCCCTTTCTTCCCCATTCTGATGCTCGGTTTGAACTTCAGCAAGTTGTCTTCACCACGTCTAGATGCCTAAATGCATTGAGTTGCTGCCATGTGATTGGCTGATTAGCTATTTGTGTTACAAGCAATTGAATAGGTGTACCTAATAAAGTGGATGGGAGTGTATATGCGTGCAGAATTATTATGCAATGAAATGAAAAACTGAAATTTTCCCATCTTGCTTGTTTACTTTCATTTGTTAGAGCAGGGTTTCCCAAACTGTGGTGCGCGCACCCCTGGGGTGTGCAAATTGCCGCTAGGGGGTGTGCAAGAGAAAACTTGTAATGGCAAAAAAATAATAATAATCATGATTTTTAAAATATCTAAAATAAGTGGCTTGAAGTGTTTGTTTTTTAGTTTGACTGCATTTAAAAACATCAAAAAATTTCAATTCACTGTTATACAAATAATGAATGTTTTTAATTCGTACAATGGTAAGAGGTGAAAGATGGAATGCTCCATTCTGAATGGAGCATTCCATCAGAATGGGCACATTTCATCCCATTATCTGTTTTATATGACACCTAAATAAATCTGCATCATTTGATATTTTACTTAAGATTAGACAGGTGTTCGTCTCAGAACAGGAAGCCGCCGGTCAGCGGGACACAAATGGCGTTCTGTCCGCACAGCAGTTGATTCCGCCCGGCAGGCGACCCGCAGACACACCGCTGACGTCAGCGAGAGCCGCTGAGGAGCGAAGTGAAAAATTGCAGAACAAACTTGTCCAATTCTTCATTTTGCAGCGCTTCTGCAACCGCTAAAGATGTCCCTGCGAACTCTGCGTAAGCTTCTAATCAGTTTTTAAATAAGACATTACATTAATTTTGGAGCAGCGAGGAGTGCGCGAAGTTAGTCAAGATGTACACAGAGGTACATCTTGATCCCTGTACCTTTTTAGGTGCGTGACCTAAAAAGTTTGGGAACCGCTATTTTAGAGTCTAACAAATAAACAACTCCAAATTAACAAATAAACACTTTTGACATTTCAAAAATATTCAGTGACCAATATAGCCACCCTTCTTTTCAATAACTGCCATGAACCTTCCATCCATGGAGTCTGTCAGTTTCTTGATCTGTTGATGATCAACTTTTCATGCAGCAGCAACCACAGCCTCCTAAATGCTGTTCAAAGAGGTGGATTGTTTTCCCTCACTGTAAATCTCACGTTTAAGAAGGACCCACAAGTTCTCAACAGGTTTAAGTCAGGTGAGGAAGGGGGTCATGTCATTATTCTGTCATCTTTGAGGCCTTTGCTGGCTAGACAAGCAGCCAAGCCAAGCATAAAGCATGTTGGTGGCCAAGAGACAACAACCTGCTGTGGATGTGAAGGGTCCATCCAATCCAACAGCCGCAGCCGTGGTTTATGGGATCATTGAAACTAAAGTCCTAGGCACTGTCCAGTGCTTCAACTTTAAGGACGGCTATGGTTTTATCAAGAGAGCTGACACAGAAGAGGACATTTTTCTCCACCATACATCTATCAGAAGCACCAATCTCTGAAAATACCTCTCCAGTGTGGGAGAAGGTGGAATGGTGCAGTTTAACATTGTGGAAGGAAGGAAAGGACCACAGGCAGCAAATGTCACCATCGCTGTCCAGGGCAGAAAGTGCACCCCTTTTCTTTGTCCATGTTTTTGTTTTTTTGTCATGAGTGTGATGGAGATGTGATTTTTATTTTTTAGAGTGTCAAGAGTTTTTTCTTTTTTAAATCAGATTGCATATTTCATCCTTGTTCTGTTTTGTATGATCTGATGTTCTTTTTAGATGTGACAACAAAAAAAGACCTCTCAGAGGCTTATCTGGACGCATTGGTGAAGCGGAAACAGGAGCGAGCACGTCTCAAAAAGGAGCTGGAAGCTGTTAAAAAGCATTTCAAAAATGAGTTGACAGCTGTGAAGAAAGAATACAACACAGACCTGCAAGCCACAGAGGCAAAATACCAAATGAAGCTGGAAGCCCAGGAGGCCAAATAGAGAAAGGAGCAGGAAGACCAAGAAGCCCGATTCCATAAAGAGCTGGATGCGCAGAAGGCCAACTTTCAAAATAAAATGCCAAATCACAATAGGTAGACTGTTCCTCAGGAGTGCACGAACATAAAAAGTTCTAGCTCCTACTGTTTTCCTCCTTACCTTCGGAACACACAGAAAACTGGGCCTCTTCGACCGCAAAACCTGTGCCAGCATGTATGGCTGAATCAACTCGGTCATACATGACAGCACACAGCCCATTAGTATTTTATACGTCAGTACCTTAAAGTCAGCCGTCACATGAACTGGCAGCCAGTGAAGAGACACTAGCACCAGGGTAATGGGAGCGAATTTCTAGGTTCCAGTCAGAATATGAGCAGCTATGCTATCTATGCACAGGGAGGTGATTAACAAAATGATAAACACCTGTGTGTGGAAATGGGGAGGAAGCACCCAGAAACAAATACAGGAAGGTACCGTCAAAATAAAACAGGAAGTGACCCCGGAACTAAAAACAGAATGGACCGTGACAAGAACATCACTTTATGATACAGCTAGCTTACCTGAAACAGCTTCATGAATCAGTTTTATGGTGATTTATTGGATTGACAATGATATTTATAAAACAACTTACCATAGAAATGCTGCATTCACATGTTGGCTGTAAGTGGATGTTCCATTGTTTTCAATTAAAGAATGATGGAAAATTCTGCCACTGCTGGCTGTGAGTGTGGCAACCGTGCATTGTGATGGCACTTGCTGTCACAAGTTTAAAAAAAAATAAAATAAAAAAATAAAAAAAATCAACTTTTCACCATTTGTCAGTGGCAAGGACAAAGCTGACATTGTTTTATCTTTAACGATGTGAAAAGACAGGCAGCGAGAGATGAACTACTTAAGTGCAGAGAGTCACACGGTTTTAATCAGGTAAACGTGAATCATTTGTGTGATATTACAGAGAGAAATTAAACTGGAGCGTCTAAAAAGGTTTACTTTTAAAGCAACCATCTTGTTTTAATATAATGCTGTACAAATGTAAATTATTGTCCGTCTCGTTAACACTAAAAAATGACCGCATCTCACGTCATGACAGATGAGAGAAACCACGTGCGGGACTGGAGCTCCTTGAAGTCTCATTAGAACAAAGTAGCTCAAGTACAAAGAGGTTCCATGCATCCAGCCTCCAATGGTGCAATCGCTCACCAGCGCTCTCGTTACTCCTCCCCCCACCTCCCCATCCCTGTCCTACAGGCGGCCGGCTCCATCCATCAGATCTATCGATCTCGTCTCTCCCCAGTGTGGTACCTGTCTGCTTCTGAGACTAAGTGGGACGGATGGCAGAGCTGGCATGATATTTTAGTTTTTCAATGACAGCCGCGTCCCCCGAGGACGCTACAAGGTGAACCTTCCTCGGAGGGAGCACTCCCCTGTATCTAAATGAAGGAGTGAAAATGGAAAGGAAAATCAGAATTACTAAGTATACTGTATGTTTCAGTTCTGCACCGCTGCTGCTGCTGCTTTTCTGATTAAAATAAAATAAAATACAAAATCGCACAGTTGAAACAAACCAGCACCTTTATTTCAAAAACACTAAAGTTTAACACTGATGATTCATAAAAAGAAAAAAATCATAGTGTGTGACTCACTTTAAGGCGATTTAATGGCACATAAAACTAAAAACTTTGATCTTATTCCAGCTTTTAAAGCAGCTGCCTTTTGAGAAAACATTTTCAAGCAGTCTGACACAAGCACTTGATATAATTGTACCTGGGATGAGATATGCAGAATGTGACATTATTTAGAGCAAATTCACCTCAAAAAATGTATTTGACATGCACCTTCAGTGACGGTGAACAGCTTCAGTCAGAGGTTAAATCATTCGTAAACTGACTCAGTCACTTCTGTGATATGAACTCTTTCATGGAAATGAAAGTCAAAAGCGTTACAGCTGTCAGCGCTCATAAAACAGTCTGCTGTGGATTTTCTTTAGTGCAGTATTTTCATCTGCCAGTTCCCAGTGCTTCACTACATGTGCACGTTCAAGTTTGTCACATCACTATGACTTTTGTACTTTTTTTTTTTCACGGTGGGTTTAAACATTCAGATCAAGCACATATTAGCTCACCAATCAATTATGCAACAATGGGGCACTTCTCCATATTTAGCATTACAGAATGCACATGTACTGTATGTACAGTTATCATTTTTAATAACCTGATATAAATTACTTTTTCCTGAATTGCATGTGATACTTTTTGGTACAATTTAAAACATTATTAATCCAGAAGACCATTCATTAGAGTTAGTAGCCCTATCTGATTTTATTTTAAAATTCCTCGAGCCATTACAAAATGCACTGGTTTCTATTCCGGTCAAAACCAAAACTTCTCAAAAAGTTTTGTAAAAGTTTATTTTAGTATCATAAGACATACTTCACAAATGCGGTCAGTGTATCTTCTGAATTTAAAAATATCGCACGGTTATTCTGGAATCATTTCACTCATCCTGTCCCAGATACTATTGTTGGGATGTCAGAATTTCCCAGTTGAAAAATCCCACTCCCTTCCATTCCCAGCTGTGAATAAATGCAACAGGAAGTGTGACTGTATTTGGTCCCTGAGAATATTCAGACTGTGCATTTTCACTTATGCGACATTGCAAAGATTAGAACGATCTTGTCAGTGCCGGCTGCAGAAACATTGTTTCATGCTTTTGTGTCGTCCAGAATAGACTATTACAATGTATTATTTTTTCATTTACCACAAAAGAGTATGAGGTGCCTACAGATGCTTCAAAACACGACTCGGCTGCCTGCATTTTGATTGGAACTTCAAAATTCGATCATGTTTCCTCAGTGCTAGTAGAGCAGGTAACTCAGTGGCTTTGATTCACGGTCACACAACCTGTGAGTGTCCTTGGACATTTCATCTGCATTATCTTGGGCCATCCAGCTTTTAATGGGTACCAGGGGAAGCTGGGGAAGTAACATTTGATGGATTGGTGTCCCATTCAGGGGGAGTTGTAGACACTCATCTCCTTCATGCTACAGAATCAAAGGATAAGTACCAGCACCAATGGGCCTTCAGGCCTATGTAGGACCTGCTTCTACTGCCCCAGTGCTAGCTTCTCTCCATTGTCTCCCCGTTCATGTGAGGGCAGATTTTCTGAATGTTACTCACTGTCTTGTATGACGGAGTTGGTTTGGCCTTGCAGCATGGTGGCTCAGTAGTTAGCACTGTTGCGTCACAGTGAGAAGGTCCCGGATTCTCTTCCGACCTGGTCCATACTGAGTGGAGTTAGCATGTTCTCCACATGTTTGGGTTTCCTCTGGGTGCTCCGGCTTCCTCCCAGTTCCAAAGATATGCAGGTTAGGTGAATTGGTGACTCTAAATTGACCCTAGGTGTGAGTGGGAGTGTGAATATTGTTGTCTGTCTCCATGTGTCGGCCCTGCAATAGACTGGTGGCCTGTCCAGGGTGTACCCCACCTCTCGCCCAATGACCGCTGAGATCGGCTCCAGCCCCCCATGACCCATAACTTGAATAAGCAGGTTCAGAAAATGGATGGATGGATTGGCCTTATGTGCCACCACGTACCCTGTGATCACAAGTGGCTGGCCTGCTGTGTGTTCCTAAGGTTCGGGAAAAAAACAGCTGGTGGTGGTAGAGCTTTTTTCATTTCATGCTACGATGTCAATAGACTGATCACCGACAGACAAACTCGGCAGACAAACTCCACTGAGGTTTTTTAAACAAGATTCAAGACTTTTCGGTTCTTGGCTGCCTACTGTTTGTCACAGGTTGCGGGCACGCGCATGCTATTGCGCAAATTTTGTTTATTTGGTTGTTATTCGTTTCATCCTCCCTCTGTATTAAGTTATTTCTCCCCTCACAGTTAACCCTCATTCTGTGAGTTAGTTTGTTCCACAAAGCACTCCTGTGGTTTCTCAGTGTTCAGTTTTCCCCTCAGTGCTTAGAGCAATGTGCAGGTCTTTCTTCTGTTTCTTTTAGGTTGAAGCGCAAGGAGCAATGTACTGGTGTCTCTTCAGTTTTACTTTCAGTTTGACATGCTCCCGTCATTTTTATGTTACTCTCTCGCATTTGTATCATTTTCCTTCATGCCTTTTGTGTTGCTTTTCACGTCCTTTCTGAGATCATACTTTGTTATTAATCTTCTCATATTCTGGCCCTTTGTTGTAATCTGTTGTGACAGTTTCTGCGTGTGTCACTCCTTCCAGATTTTATCCTGCGAGCTCCCATGTCTCTGCGCTTCCGCCATTAATTGATGAGCATTTTTAAAAAGGCTCTCATTTTCACGTGTCCTCTGCCAGATCGTTGTGGTTCTATCCCGCTTTCTTGCATCCTCTCAAGTACCTAGTTATTCTAGTGAGTATTCATAGTGTTCTTGCTTAAACCATGTTTTGATCGCTGCTGAGTATTTTGACTTCTGAGTTTTTGCCTAACGAGTATGGATACCGTTACTGGTTTTGGACTGCCTCTTGCTGTTGACCTTGTGCTTGAATTCTGATAACCCACCTGCCTTGTCCTCTGAAAGACTGCTGCTGGAAATCTGCTTGCTGTGTAATGAAGTGCCACTTTGAATATTGTTAATCCCTCTGCTGTGCCCTTTTGAAAGACTGCCGCCTGATATCTGCTCCACTGTGTACCGAACTGATGCATGGATTCCATTCTGAGTGACGCCTGCCGCACTTGAGACTATGTGTTTTCTGAGAACTGTTCTTCAGTGTCAAACAAGCCTATTACCTGAATTTTTGAATAAACGCTGTGTAACATCACTCACCATTGTCATTCACTGCAATGGAGTCTTCAGCGACACTGTTATTGATGTTGGATAATTTTTAAATTGATGTTTTAATTTTTTTCATTGATTCCTTTATTAATTATTGTGTTTGAGGGTTACTTCTACACCAAAATTCATGAAAATCTTTCAAAAGCTTTCTGTTATCCTGCTAACAAACACAAAAAACCTCAAACATAATAACCTCTTTGTCCCAGATTAATATTCAACATTTCTCAATTTGTTCTGGCATGAACGATAAACCATTTCTACACAAAATCTCACCATGCAAGTCCTCTCATCCTGTTCCCACATAATTCTGTTTCTTCAGATGAACTCAGGGTTTTTTTTTTGTTTCATTCTGAAAGTGCCAGCGTCTAATTTAGACATTTTAAATTGATGATGAAAATAGACATTAACTTGCCTCCACTATCAGAGTGCATTTCCTGCTCTCCTGGAATTTCTTTTACAGCCATAAATGGTGGAAAATGTGTGTGTTTCTGAGGAGAATGCAGGTCCCACTGGTATCGTGTTTATAATTAAGTGTGATTTTACTGCTGGGGTCAGACCACAGGAAAAAGAATACAGCAAGCTATTTCCTGTCTGCCTGGTCTCATGTGTGTCTTCTTTTCTGAACTTGACAGAGAAATATGCAGATTGGAAGATGATGACATAATTGGTTTGGTTTAATAAACAACTGTGCACAGTGACTTTGGGTGTGCACGCAAAGCCGACAGACAGCGTCAGATAAAAGTCCTTGTGGCAGACATGAGGTCAGTGTGCATGCAGTTGTTCTGTACGATTATGGCTGTCCAGAGATCTGACTTCACTGACTCGATGACCAAAACTGACACATGGTTGCTGACACATAACATAAATGGTGTCAGTTTGACAAAGCGCACAGATCTGAAGATGTGAACGGCGTGAATACAAAAAAAAGGCGATTTTGGATTCACTGCTGGTGCCGGTGAGGCCGACTGAAGCGGTGAGAGAGGAAAAGTTTTGTCACCATCGATGATTCTCTTGTGGTTCAGAGAGTTTGAACACGTACCTGTCAGACAGCATAACAATCTCCAGGGGAATAAATAAACAAATCCAAATTTCAGGAGCAGGCTGCTATAGGCATTCTCTCATTCCAACATTCAATAAAACATACTTCATAAACGACCTGAGGCCTCATTTATCAACCGTTCGTACGCATAAAACAGGACCTAAAAGATGCACACAACCATTTTAACGCATCCATTGTCACTTTTTAAAATAAACTACATAACAAAAATATTCGTATATGTAAGCAAACTGTAACCCATGCTTATGAATATTTTGGAGAGGGTGAAGTGAATCCAGATAGTGGAAAAAATTTCAGTGGTAGGATTATGCATAAAATTATGCGGTGTGTGCCAGTGAGTCATAACCCGTACATTTAATTCCACCAAATAACACGTCACATATAAGCCGACTCAGATCTTATATCAAACCACAAGTTTAATATTTCATCAGCACACTGCAGCTGTTGAAATGTAAATATATTAGCGGTGGACATGACTGGATTATTGCCATCATTTGGACAAGCTGTGAAGTACTCTTGCTATACTGGAATGGAACAAATTGTTTCCCTCCTGCAATTTTATATTAAAAATGGGCCAACGTTATTTTTGCTGCTAAAATTTTATTAGGAAAGATTTTATCTTCATAAAGACAGCAGCGCGGTGATGTCACAGCAGCGCAAAGGATTCTGGGACAAGCATAACGATAAATAATTGTCCAGTTATTCTGTCAATTGGAAAATTTCATGAGCTTGTTAAGTGTTGTGACTGTAATGTCCAAATTAAGAACCAACATGTGACACCATGAGCGAATGGTCGTTATGAATGGTTGGGTTCAAAACTACTGGAGGTCGCGCCGTCACCACCTGGAGTCGCCACTCGCTTTTTTTTTTTATTGCTTTTTGTCATCTCACTGCTGTGATCACACAGAAGCACCTCAATTTCTGTTTCAGAAACGCTTCCTTTCCTGCCCTTCATTTCAGTTGCCATGATAAGTCCACGTCTTGGAATTCATGTGTATTCTTGAATATTCATGAGGTGTTTTGCATTGACCATTTGTGGTTGAATGTGGGCGTGTACCTTGCAGAGAGCAAAAAGAGACTGAGGAAAAAAAAGGCAGTTCTCTTCTGTTCATGACATAAATCAGTCCAATCTGAATTCAGGATTAGGATCAGGATATTAAATCAATAAGTGGACAATAAAAGTACCATACTCTGTTATCTTGCTGACAAAGAAAATAATAATAATAATAATAATAATAATAAAGCTCTTAGCCATTGAGAGACTCCATGAAATCCATGGCCTCCTGCGGAGTGTTGAAAAAGTGGCTTGCTCCTCCGCGCGTTGCTTTCAGCCGAGCAGGATAAAGGAGAAAAGTGCGGAAACCCAGTCGCTGCAAAGCATCCATTGAATCTGAGAAGATTCAATGGATGTGCTGTAATCCAGAGTAAAGCGAATGGCCCTCCCGTCCACCTCCACAGTCATTTTCCATGCGGCGCCCAGGATCCTATCTCTGTCTGTGAAATGCAGCAGCTTCAAAACAAGCGTGCGGGGAATGTATTTGCCGTTAGCGTCTTCCTTTGCTGCGCCGACCCGATGTGCACGCATGATTTCAATTGCTTCCAGCTCTGGAAACCGCTTTGGAATAGCGCCAGAGAGATAGGTAAGCGGATTTGATGTTTCCGTGTTTTCACGGATCCCATGCACCCGTATGTTGCCTCTACATGATCTGTCTTCCATCTCAGTTACTTTGTTTTCCAGACTAGCACATAGCGCTGTTAGCTTACTCACTGATGTTGAGAAATGGCTGTCCACCGCCGTCACCGTTATTCACTTGTCTCCATGTACTCCATACACTTTGAAGTGTCAGCCCGCATGGCCACCATTTCGCTCTTAAACTCTCCCATTTGTTCAGCCACCATGACTTGCGTTTTAGCTGTAAGTTGAGCCACCACATCATCCACGAACTGAGGGATAGCCTCCTTAATAGCTTCTGCGACTGTTAGCTTAACTAGCTCGGCGAGCTTGTCATTGTCGACTGAGCGATTAGTTTTCTGCTTAGCAGCTGTCTTCCTCGATGTTGTCGCCATCACCGTGTGTTAAAAACTTTTAGACAAGCGAAAAATTCAACCAAAAGTTGAGAAAAGCGGTTAAAATGTTATAATTTAGGGGGAAACCATGGAGCCGTGGTGAGAAACTACTGCATCCCTCGTGATGATCACGTGACTCCTGGATCTCTTGTCTTGATGTGGATATATCCTGGAAAATATGTTTTTTGGATAACTTTGACATATTTTTGACATATTGTCTTTGTGACATGATCATAATATCACTCAAACTATTTGATTACAAATGATTTACTGATTCATATAAGCATTACATCATCTCTCTAGCCTTACTGTTGCGGAGATATCCTGGAAAATGTTTTTTCAGACTATATTGTTGAGGACCTTCACTCAAGTCAAGTCTGGGAGCATGCGCTGGTGCCACGCTTCACTGCATCCACGACACCACGGAACCGCCCTGGGTCCTGGATTTCAACAACCCAGGCAGACAACTGGTCCATCCCCACTTTTCAAAGAGGTAGCTATCTATGTGCATCAATATATTGCCTTTTCCATTTGCTGAGGTCCTCAGCACAGAGGCACCTGCATGCTGGATCATGTTCTGAGAAGTGGGTCAAAATGTCATTGCTGATGTTCTCTTACATTAAGTGATACTCCTTCTCTGAGTATTATACTTGTTGGACGTAGAGTGACAAGACTGGTATCGTTTTAATTAGAATCTCTGCTTTCACGTGACGTGCTATTTTTAGCGGTAGCATGAAGTAGCGCAAACGTTAACGGCAGTTTTGTGGAGGTGCGCCATTAGCGTGTGTTTGCTCTTTGTTTACTTGTTTGCTCTTTGTTTGAATTGTGTTTTGTGAAGGTACAAATGGTTGATTTGGGCTTTTAGTAGAGTTTCTAACCGTTAAGTGGACATGCAATATGTATCGGTTACTAAATGATTAGCATGGTTTTAAACGGATTTTTTTGTTGTAAACACGGCAGCCCCCGCCCGCGGGGGCGCTCGGGTCTTTTGTTTATTAAACAAAAGACAAATGTTAAGTGACGTGTAACGTGTATGTCGGAATTTTTGCCGCGATTCTGTTGTGCCCGTGTATAAGGCGCACCCCCACTTTTCATCTTTCCCAACGTGAAAAAAAGTGCGCCGTATACACGGAACTTTACGGTAAT
>OMMV01192243.1:3479-15055 GCA_900302635.1 Chatrabus melanurus
AATATTTTTGTCTCCCTTTTTTTTTTTTTGCTGATTCAAAAAAAAAACAATCTGATCCATGACTAAAAACCATGATCTGAACTGGTTGTTTTGTGGTCCGTTGCACCCCCATGATTTATGAAGCCTTGTTGCTAATCGTAGGCTCCTGGTGGCCTCTAAAAACCCAGTCACACCTCGTTTGGTCCAACGTAGACAAACTTACATGCATTCGTCAGTGATCACTAGCTTCCGTTAGCCTCTGCTGGCCTTCGCCAACCTTTGCCGGTGTTCGCTGATGAACGGAGACCGCGCCCAAAATTTTCAACACCTTGAAAATATTTCGCCCATCACCGACGTACCTTTGGCTACGTTGGAGATCGGTAGAGAACGGTAATCTCCGCTACTAACACGGTAGCCTTCGTTAGCATCCCTTAGCATCTGCTAGCCGAAGTTACCGGTGCGATCGTCTACGCTGGGTGCTGCTTCGCCCTGCCTGCTCAGAATCACTGGACAGTGGCGTGTTGAACCCCTCTCCTGCACGTTGTCACGTTGGCAAAGGCCACGCTTGTTCTAACGGAGCGCTGGCTAACGCCCGCCTCTGCTGGCCTCCACTAGCATCATGGTGTGGAATGCCGTGCTGCGTTTGAGGTTCGCTACCAAACTCCGGGAACTTGATTTTTGCTGACGTTTGGCCACCTTTCTCTCCCTTTCACCGCGTTCATCAAACGCTGAGGTAAACATCATAGTGACTGGGCCTTAAGCCCCTGCCTCACCGGGAGAGGGCCGTTTGGTGACTTTGACGACTGAATTTTTAAACGACTTTGTGATGAATTTGAAATTTTTGCCGAACCAGCTTTCTACTGACCACTGCGAAGCGACTCCTGAGCAAAATTGTATATGGCGCGTGCCTCCCGTTCTCTCTCGCGCGTGCGCTCACAGCGTTGTTATTGCACATATGTTATGGAGATATTTATCGTATTAAGTAATTATTGACTTGCAACTATTGGAATATTTATTGATTTGCGTACGGGGGATGATGAAGAGATCCCGCTGCATGTCTGCGTGTGTGTGCGCGCTGTGCATGTGGGACGCTGGTATCTCTGTCTTTTACCTCTGTCTTTTTTGGCTGGTCTTCACGTTCTCCATCCACTTCCCAAGGGGCCGCATGTTATTTTTTCGAGACGAATGAAAAAGAACTGTGTGTGGAAGAGGTCCGCTGAGGACTCCCGGGCAACTAAACGGACAACTTTGGGAGTTTATACGGACACGTCGGCGAACATTAGCGGTCGCTTGTTCGCCACCAGGGTTTTCAACATGTTGAAAATCTGCAGGCGACTGACGGCAACGCGAGCAACTACTTTGGGAATTACAGAATATTTTCAGACTGCATTGCCACCAAGTGCAGAATTAGACGAAGGGCCGTTCGTCTGTGTCCGGTGAGATACGGGCTTTAAGGACACTGCTACTTGTTTTACCATCAGATAATTTCAAATTTAGACTCATCCCTTGTCAAAGAACACATGCTGGGTTTTTTTTGAAGGTGCATACATGTGACATGCATTTATCGGGTTAATGTGTGGTAAAAATAAAGATTAAAAATGTCTAGTTATCTTACTGGTGATGTCAGGCAGCGTCAATCTAACGCCTCAGGCTTCTGGCTTCCCTACAGCAGAGGCGTGTCACATTTCTGCAGCGCTGCCAGAAACAGACAAGTGTAAAATGGTTCATGGTGCGTCAGCTCAGAGAACAAACCTTCAGCAGTGACGCAGAGTGACTGCTGGTTCAATGTCTGAACACTCCAACAACCAGCACTGTAGGAAAAGCAACACAATTAGAACTCTGCTTTGCACGTCACTCATGGCTGAGGACTGTGCAGAAACATAATTAAGTACAGGGGGGCAAAAGAAGCATGATGTCAAAACGTGAAGGAAAAAAAAAGATTTTTATTCTAAGCAATCTTGCCGTTACTAATTAACTTATTTGTGTATGTGATCACATGAGACTAGTTTTCCTGCAGATAATTCAGTCACACAGCTGCTGCACATTGTCAGGCTCCATTCTGAGATGCTGGCGTCTCATCCCCTCGCTCAAGAGAGCTCAGACGCTCACATGGACACATTTCATCTGCCGCTGCACTTTTTATGAGATTTTTTTCTGATCTGAGAGGAAATATTTC
Organism: Chatrabus melanurus; assembly: GCA_900302635.1. Classification (NCBI taxonomy): domain Eukaryota; kingdom Metazoa; phylum Chordata; class Actinopteri; order Batrachoidiformes; family Batrachoididae; genus Chatrabus; species Chatrabus melanurus. Next base: position 5,635 of record OMMV01192243.1, read on the forward strand.
AAGCGTTGTTCCTGCAGCTTCCAAACAGCACTACACTGCTGAGTGTGATGAGAACACCGGCTGTTTTAAAAAAAAAAAAAAAAATTGGAATGAATATACTTTAATTTGAGCGCTTTAAAAAATGTCTTAAATTAACAGCATCACTCTTTCAGCTAATCACGCTGAACAGAGTCAGAATTGGTTAAACGCTGCAGCAGCACGAGTACCAAGTAGTGCTCTAAATTTCTGGGTGGAGCCCTGGGATCCCCTGAACGGAATAATGATTTCATCTGACGTCACACTGCTCCAGTTGCTACGTCTTAAACATGGTTGATAATAATGATAAACGTTAGGCCGATATAAATTACATTACGTCATAACATAGCGTAGGATTGTCATGAAGTTTTTACAGCCTCCCAGGGATATAGAGCTCCGATGTGTGACGTCACGTATCCATGGCAACGCTCAAGCTGGTTCTACACTATCTTTTCAAAATGTATGTTTTTGTGTTTTGAAGACCAATCGGAGTGCAGTGTGTGGACTTTTTTCATCCTTGTCTACAGCAGTGATGCAGAAAACAAATAAGGCAAATTATTTATATGCAAACTGTCTTTCTTGGCATTTAGATTTTTGGTGTGGTGGGGGGTTTTGTAAAATTTTTTACTTAGTTCCGTCTTTAATGCACAATGGCTGAAGGAGGAGAAGAAGCGGAATTGATGGTGGATTTATTGCACACCTGTGTAATGTACAACCATGTCATTGAATGCTTTATAAATGAAGAAAGGCGGTTATAATTTCTCTTCAAGCGAGGAGCAGCTTCGATAAGTTTATATTTGATTTTCATGTATCATTACTTGCTACTGATTATTGGTTGCCTCAGATCATTGATGCTTTTGTTGTAAATGACTTTGGTGGTCTGTCTGTGTTAATGTGTGTGTGGCAGGTGCACATATGTACAGCACCGTGGCAAGAATCTGTTGAATTCTGTTTTTATTTGTGTTTATGGCATTTTTGCTTGGTTAGTGGTTATATGAGTAAATGTCTCTGGCTGTTGTGAGTTTTCTCTTGTTTCTTTGGTAATGACAGTGATTTGGGATATATGCGATGTCCATTTGTGATGGTGTGTCATGTGTTACCACGTTTAATTGTCGGAGGATAGCTCTGAAGGCCTAGGTGTAAAATGCACAGCCCACCACTGCCCAAAATCTACCTTTGACACCGAAACATTAAAGCTTGTATCTCATTGAGAGACGACTGTTTGGCGATTGTGACGACTGAATTTTTAGACGACTGCTAGACGAATTTGGCCAGGTTTTTGGCGAACCGGGCGACTAATTTCAGACTGGTTTACCACTCTTGACGAACCCATCCCGCTGCGTCCCATGCTCCTCTCTGTGTGCATGTACGTGTGTGCGACTACCGCTGTCTTTCTCTTTTCTCTTCTCTCCGTCTCTCTATTGTGTGCGCTCACAGCAACAACCGAGCCCACAGGCAGACACACAAATCACTAAATATGAAATAAATATAAATATTCCAATGTCATCACAATTAATAAAGGGCTATGAAGTGCATGCGCGCAACTCGCGTTTTCTCTCTTTTCATTTCTCTCTCTCGCTCTATCATGTGCACTTGCATAAAGGGCTGTGAAGTGCCCTTAAAAAATGTAATTTTTAGGAGACGGCCTAAACAGACTTGGTAGCGGTCTGTTGAAGACTCCTTTGTGAATAAAAAGACTAGTTAGAGACAAGTAAGCGAAAATAAGAAGTCGTTCATTTGCCACCAGGGTTTTCAACATGTAAATCCGCAGGCGAATGAAATCGAGGCGAGCAACTAATTAGTGAATGGGGATACTGATTCCGACTGCTTAGAGAATAATTTCAGACTAAACTGAGACCAAGAGCCAAATTAGACGAATGGCCATTCGTCTCACTCGCCAATCGCTCACAAGCCCGGTGAGATACGGGCTTAATAGCCACAGAAAAGGAGAGTAATGTTGTTCTTCATATCATTTATTTCTATGTGCTCCCCATTACAACAAACAGCATCAGTAGTGTACACTTCAATCTACACAAATACACAGAAAAGCAAGTAGAGCAGAGAGCACATGGGTACAGATACAGTACATGGAGTATTGTGTGCAGTAATATCTGTCTGAGGCTCAGGGATTGTCAATGTAACATCTACAACTATTCATCATTACAAGCTTTGCGTAACATTAGCAGCAATGTTTTATAGGCAAGAAGGGCATCAACAAAAAACCTGGGGAGGAAAAAGTAAAATTATCAAGAAAAAATACTACAAACAGCATTAAAAAAAAGCTATTTTCCTGCTTTGCTGGTACTACATTATAAATGTGGCTGAGACGTAACAGCTCTGTTAACAACTTCTACAAAACAGCTGTGAAAAGACAGCTTTCTGAAAAACAAAACATCTCAAAATAGAGCATGTATATTTACATCTAATTGTTTGGGGGGGAAAAACCCGATGTCAATTCTATGCTAAGGCTTTTTTTTTTTTTCTTCTTTTTAATCTATTTAAAACTGGAAGTGTGAAGAAAATAACATGGCCATAAAAGGTGTTTTTAATGGCTTACCTGCAGCTGTCACTGCACATACTGTGACAAAGCTCAAGCGTTTAGGTTTCAATAAATATTTATGCACCCGATGCTATATACATGCACTAATCTGTACACCGGCACACAGGAGTGAGTGGGAGTCGTTTTCAGCCATTTCATGGCTGAAAACACAAAACTTTCTGTCTTTTGTATTGCAGTCAGATGCATGGTGGTAATGAGGAAATCCTTATTTCAATAAATAGCTTTCTCTTTCCGGAACCTTCATATAAAATCCATTTACAAAGACGGGGGAAAGAAACATGTTCCACTTACAGTAAAACTCTTATGCTTACAATGAACTTTTGTTTCTATGAACAAAACATACCGTAAAACCTTATGTGGACTTAATGCAAAAACATGTGATAGCTAAAAGCTCCATTAAGCAATAGGTTTCAACATTAAAACAGAAATGAATGGCTAACATAAAATGGGTTACTCATAAAAAACAAGAATAGACATCCCTGGCTTTGAGCAGGTTTTGTTCACCGTTCTGGGTCATTTTCTCACAGCAGAAAATAATCATTGACTGTATCCAGAATTCATTTTCTAATGAGTTGGTGGAAACCAAGTGGGCGCTACGTTGCAACTGCTATTGTAATAGTTGTTACAATAGTGGATGCAAATGCACAACTAACTCAATGACTATTGCAATAATTGTCAGCAATATCATTAACATCTTTTGCCATGAATATACGTGTATGTCTATGGATTTCTACTCAGAAAACAACCACTTTTCCAATAATTAGTACATTAGCAGGCTTAATTGCCTGTGAAACTCAACCACTATTGTAATAATTATTACAATAGTAATATCTGTAATAATAATTTTAATAATTATTACAACATTTATCATCTCACCTGCTATTGTAATCCAAGTAAATTGCGAACCCAACACTAAACACCCCTATTGTCATAATTATTACAATAGAGTAATAACTAATAAAAATTGTAGTAATTATGACAATAGTATAACAATTGTCATAATTATTACAATTAGAGTTGTTTTTTGTACAATTTCACAAATGCATAGCAAACTAAGCGACTATTGAAATAATTGTTACAATAGTGTAATAACTAATAACAATTGTAATAATTATTGTAATACATATTGTAATTACAATAGTGTAACAATTGTAATAATTATTACAATCCAATTTTGAGCAATACAGAGCAAACTCAATCACTTTTGTAATAATTATTACAATAGCAGGTGCGAATGCACAGCAAACTATAAAGTCATTTGCAAACACAACACTAAATACTATTTCAAGGTACACGTAGCTTGAAAAATATGTTACGTACTTTTCTTCTTTGATCAGACAACGGTAAGCTTTCTTAGACATTTTCACAAGGAGCACCGTACAGTGAGTCAATCAGGTCGACGTGTAGCACCATAAAAACATCTGTTTGATTAAGAAAAAGATAAAGTCCGAGCTGAGGTGGAATGTCACATTACATATATAAAAAATATTCCACTTGTGGTTACGTAAACTACAGGCTGTGCACCAGCATTTAACTTGGAAGAACATAATGTTTATGTTTATTCATAAAGATGCCATGAAATGACCTTTTTCTAAAAGCTTCACAATTATGAAGAAAAGAAAAGGAGAAATTTTCAAATTCATTTAATTAAAAAAATGTTTTCGACCTTACCTTGGATGCCTCACCCAAACCTACATCAAGTGTTCGTGAGTTTGAACAGGAATTTTTTTTAATACTTTGTTGCATACACTGAATTCTGAAGGACAGATTTTATGGTAAAATTTTATGTTCATACAGTCTACAGAGTCACTACTTTTCACAAAGCTAAAAGTTATTCAAGTGCAAAACAGCAAACCCAAATCTTAGTTTTCCGCTCCACTGCATTTATTTTATTTTTTTTGTGGCACTTCAAAACAAAACGAAAGGCAGCAGAGGGGCCGTGCATACCCTGCGCACGCACATAATACTATGATGTAAGCGTACAATTGTCACTACAAGATATAGGAGAAGTGGTAGCAGCAAGACCAATAAACCAGATTATTAACCTTGTCTGACTGGTTGCAGATATCCAGGAAATGTGTTTTTCAGAGTATACTGATGTCATTTCATGATGTCTTAGTTGTAATCAAAATGTCACTTATAGCACATAATGCCAAATGATTAGCTGGTCCATATAAACACTGGATCACCTCTCCAGCCCTACTGGTTGCGTAAATATCCTGGAAAACATGTTTTTTGGGCTATATTTTTGATGACCTTGACCTTTGACCAATCTGCTCCAAAAGTTTATCACCTCGACACAATCATGCATCGAATATTCCTACCAAGTTTGGTTAAAAGCTGCTAACCTGTTTCCGAGTTATTGTGTCCAAACACGGACAGAGACGCATGAGCGATTACAATACCCTGGTGTGCAGGGTAACAATACCATGGGGTGGGAAAACCCGGAGCTGTTGTGCACTGGAAGAAGAATAAAGGCTTCTTTCTTTCTTCTTTCATTTCATCGTGTCTTTAACCCTCATCAGTACACGTCATGAAACTAGCTAATCTTGTCCATACGTTTTGTTTTTTAAATACTGGTAACATTTTTTTTTATTTTGGGCATTCTTGCAGATATCTGTAATATAAGTAGATAGGGTCACTTTGCAACTATTTTGAAAAAAAAAAACTTGAGTAGCTGGCTAATAAATCACATTTCATTTTGAAAGAATTTAGAGAATTTTTTTTGTATTTTTCAAAAATGACTTCTCAATACAAAAATTCAATACCTACTCTTCCTCACTGCAGTTGCTCTGATGCAAATATCCTGAATGAAAACTGCTCTGAACTTTCAGTAGTTATGAAAAATTGACACAAAGCTCAAAATTTTGCTATGGAATCCGAACAGACACCATTATATCAAACTGGGGTCCAAGCGGACCCCATAAGAAAAACTGTTATGAAGCTTACAGTATTTAATCAAATTGGATCAAAATAAGTGAAACAGACAAGTATATTGGTGACAATTACATAAAACTTCAGCTGAATAAGTATAACAGTTCAGAAAATGTATAAAAAAACACACCGTGGCGTCCGCGTGGACCCCAGGTGTACTGGTTAGGGTTAAACGGGAAGCATTACAACTGTCGTTTAAAAATCATTTTTAAAGTGTTGAAAATATTCTCCGCTTGCTTTCTTCAAATAACACTGATATTTTCATGTACAGTATTTATAGCAACCTCATCAAAGAGCTACTTCCACAGAGCGCCAGCAAAGAAAATTCCACACGACCACGAGCATTTTCAATATTCTATCACTGGACTCTTCCAAAAGAGCTGCTACATGTAAAGGTCATGAAGTCAGGCTTAATTGTGGAGAGAAAAATATAAAACTGTTCATGTTAAAAGCAATAAGATCATCTCACTTTTAGATATTTGGAACATTTGTAGCTAGAAGGTTAACGGTTTGGCATGCAGGAGTTTTATTTTATGGCAACATTATTATAAGCACTTAAAATTCACCTAAAGATTTTTTTATTAACTTGGTGTGAACTGCCGTTTATTTCTGCACCGTGGAAACTCGGCCTGCGCGGTCTCTGCCTACAATCTCACAAATTGAATCCACAGCAGTAATTGCACCTGTTGACATTTCCTCTCGTCTTCTGCTGAATGTTTTGCAGCAGCACTGACGCCGGCGCTGTGGACACTCGAGATTTGATTCATTATGCAACAAGACTAATGAAAGGAAGGAAAGGCCATCTGGAGCGTAAAGGCAGACATCTGCTGACACCTCGCACCTCCGTCTAAGACACCATCGTTTGGTGAAAACATCAAAGAAAGCTTGATCTTTAGGGTCGAAGAGTTTGGTTCAGATCCGTTTGAGATGCAGAGATTCAGGAGGTCTCTGTGGTTTTTTTTTTTTTTTGGTTATTTTGGTGTCCCTGAAAATGTTCAGTAAGAAGAACAAAAGTTGTTTTTCTGGCATGAATGAACCTTCCCTTCTAACCATTTGGCTCCTTTTCACTGAAGTCACTGCATCTTTTTCTATCCTTAATAAATAAGCACAAAGCAAAGCAACATGGGCGTTTGAGTCCAAACGCTCTGTAAGACGACAGTGACGGGGAACAGGAAAGTGTTAAAAAAAACAAACAAAGTGAACCAGCACTTTTCTCTCTCTGGGTTTCTCTCTGCGCGTGTTGTCTGACATGACTGAGGGGGAAGCTGGATATCGACTGTTCGTGAGAGTCCTGAAGCGCAACATTTTCATCTCTCCACCTCACATAACGCTGTAGACCACCGACTGTCTGTCAAGCTGCTCGACCTTTGACCCTCGCCAGTAACTGACTGCCTCTCAGGCAGAGGAGCCATGGTAACCGGTGCCACGGCAGACGGGTTCCTGGCGGTAACTCCCGCGTGGCGCGGAACCCGCCTTGGCGCCGTGCTGCTCTTCGTTGCCATTTTCTTGAGCGGGGCGGGCGTGGTGAAGCGTTTCACAGCGGTACCGGATGATACGGAGCCTTTGCCCGAGCCTTGCTTAGCGGCGCGGGTGCCGTTGGCTCTGACCGCGGCCGTTAATGTCTCTAACAGCTGGGACGCTGACCCAAAGCGGACATGCTCTTCTGTCTCGGCTGCCTCGGAGAACAGGGAAAGCGCGCCGCTGCGCTTGCCGCAGGAGTCGCAGCATAGTTTGTTGTAGCCTGGGATAGAACAGTATCGCGCTAGGACCTCCATTTGGCAAAAGATGGACTTGTCTCCATTGCAGGGGTCATCTGAAAGTCAAAGAGCACAGCACACGTCGGACAGCATTAGAGCGAGGACATGTGACAACATCAACACGTTACAGCAGCAGTGTTTTAATGTAGACAAGTACAGCTACCAGAGGCAGGTTTACTTACTTCTACTAATATTATTAGGGCCCGAGCACCAACAGTGCAAGGACCCTCTTGAAATTGCTCCAATTATATCCTATTCTTTCTTTCTTTCTTTCTTTCTTTCTGTGGCAAAGTGGCTTAATAGCGCCCCCTACAGTGCAGCCCCGGCAGCAGGTTTGAGCTAGATATACGAAATTCGGTAGGCACGTATATTGTGTCCAGGTGAACAAAAAAAGTCTCTTGAAGCAATACCCAAAACCCAACAGGAAGTCGGCTATTTTGAATTTAGTGGCCATTTAGGGCATTTTACACGTGTCATACGTTAAACTCCACCTACACAATTAATCAGATAGACTTCAAATTCGGTCAGTGCCATCATAAGACCTTTGTGATGAAAAGTTGCTCAAAGCTTGATTTTTCGTCACAGGGTGTGGCTGTGGCGGGGCAGCGAACTTTGATGTTTCGCCATGAAACAGGAAGTTTTTATAACTCGGCGGTACATTGTCGAATCTGCCCAAAACTTCACATGTATGATGGGAGTCCTGGCCTAAAGACATCTAAATGCCAAAATTCAGTTTTAGTCACAGCGCCACCTGCTGGTGACAGGAAACGACATGTTCTATGCGTTGACGTACTGCTGCAAGCAGATTAATCACAATCTCCTCAAATTTGGTCAGAAGAGCCTTAACCACTTGATGATGTATTATTGTGAATGTTGTGAGTTTTCACCAAATGGCGTGGTCGTGGCGGCGCAGTGAACTTTGATCCTACGCCATGACACAGGAGGTTGTCATAACTCAATCATACTTTGTCCAATCAGCTCCAAACTTCACATGTTCGATGACAGTCGCAGCTAGAACACATCTATATGTCAATATGCATATGGGTGTGGCAAAATAGCTCAATAGCATCTACAAAAAAAGCCTCTTGATGACATACTATAAACCCAACAGGAAGTTGGACATTTTGCATTTAGTGGCAATGTTCTTGCGATCTCCACACATTGTACTTTAACAAACCCCGACTGGCATGGGGTTCGAGGGCCCGATCATCGCTGCTTGCAGCTTTAATTACTTCTGAATTCATTAGAAAGTTACACCTTCATAATTACCTCCGCTATTGAGGTCAGGTTTTTGGTTTGGTTTGTCTGTTTGTGTGAAAAAATACTCAAAAAGTACATGAACTTTAATGAAACTAAATGCTGAGAACAAGAAGTTCAAAAACAGTTGATTTTAAAGTGGATACAAATCTGGATGTGGATTCACCATCATTTTATAATTATTACATGGGTTTCCATATTAATTAACCTTTCTGTGCTGCACCCTCTGGCAGCACAGGAAAGACAAACCGAGCACTGTTGGGCTTTGACATATGGTTCCTCGTTTCAGCTTTCAAGCATTGCTTGTGAAACTTTGGCCCTTTGGTAACATTGTGTTGCTATATTTAGATCAATACTACACAAACAATATGTGCTGTTATTTGAAACTTTATCCTCCTTCATGCCTGCATCTCAGACGAAAGTATTAACTTTGTATGTTTGTTGGAAGAGCTCACAAAACCTACTGGTATCACATCAGAGGGAAAAAAAAATAAACTGAAATATTGATAACCATCAGGGGGTGATATGTGTGTCTTCCTCAAGCTCGGGTCCTCTACCAGAGGCCTGGGAGTTTGAGGGTTCTGCGCAGTGTCTTAGCTGTTCCTAGGACTGTGCTCTTCTGGACAGAAACCTCTGATGTTGTGCCTGGAATCTGCTGGAGCCACTCTTCCAATTTGGCGGTTACAGCTCCTAATGCTCCTGTTACCACTGGGACCACTTTGGACTTTACCTTCCACATCTGCTCCAGTTGTTCCTTCAGCCACTGGTACTTCTCGATTTTCTCGTGGTCCTTCTTTCTGATGTTGCTGTCAGCTGGGATTGCCACATCTATCACAACTGCAGACTTCTGTTCCTTGTCAACCAAACACTATGTCTGGTTGGTTGGACAGCAGATGAT
>OMMV01192262.1:0-11742 GCA_900302635.1 Chatrabus melanurus
TCACAAGTGGTACCTTTATTATGATACCAAGATAATTCAAATAAACCTTGTAGTTTCTGGGATATACTCAATTAATTTTGGGCATGTCATTTTCGAGCAGGGGTCTAAAAAGAGGCCTTGGGATGAACAGGTTAATGATGAGGTTACATCCGCACACTCCACAGGAGTGAACGGCTTCAGCCTTGGTTACACTTTTGCCGTAACAGGTGGCACACACATGATAAAAATTTAAAAAGGTTTTCTGTCAGTTGTAGTATTCTCCAAACCAGCAGGTGGCAGTAGACCAAAAACTGTTTAATGCTCTATTCTTGGACCTTACTGTGTGCTTACATTAACCCTTTCAGTACTAATGGGACACATGTGTTCCATGTATCCAGTTGGGACATAAGCATCCCAAAAGCCCAGCATTGAAAGGGTTAAGTCGGACCTAAAATTACAACTAAAGAGGCATAAAAGAATGTTCAGGCCATGTTTCTCTTATAATAATCTATAAAATAAGTTATTTATCGCACACTCATGACTGGATAAAATGAACAAGAAATAAAGGCTACAACAACCTTGAGTTTTAACTGTAATCTTTACAGAATATATACAATGAATCTGCAGACGACATAAAAACCACAGTTTATATACAATCTACAGTTTATACACAATCAGACTCGATACAATAATTCATGATTCACGCTGGAAACAGAAACAGCTGAAGTTGCTGATGTAGAATAGGGTTTTCAAACGCTTGCAGGATGTCAAATATTTCACCCACAGCAGTGCTTTATTGTGTGGCGTCAGAGGAAAATCGACCAATACCATGCAAGTCTCGCATTGTGGAGGTAATGCAAGATGTTGTCAAATTGGGCTGGGCAGTATGGCCTAAAATTCATATTGCGGTATAAGTTGAAGCATAGCATGGCATAAGTTGTGATTATATACTCCGATATATACAGCTTCTTCATCCATGTCATCAGAGACGGAACTTCTGACAGTAGAAGCGACAATCAGAGACAGAGCTTGACTCTTAAGGGGCTATCTCACCTGCGATTGTTTTGCGTTGCGGCCAATTTGCGACAGCACTCGCAAATGTGCGCTTTTTTGCAAAAAAAGCCTCGTGACAGTCGCGGGCTTGCGGAACGGCCGCAAGGTGACGACAATTGCAAGGGCAAAATTTTAAAATGTTTCAAATTTCCCGCGGCTGCCTTTGTGACTGCTCTGACATGAAATATTAGCGAATCTGTATAAAAGCTGTAGCTCTTAGAACGCAAGAGCCGCGCAACATTCTCATAACGACCGCAAAGGCCAAAAAATTGTTGCAAGTTCTTGTCACAAGTTCTGTGAATGGATCTGCATCCAGTCTGAGAATGTTCTTGTTCTGAGATCCTTCTGTTCAAACAGCCTCTTCAGCTCATGGGACCATCCAAGTCTGTCTCTTGCAGCCGAACACTGGATCAGCTCTGACGTCACCCAAACCTGCTGCTAAAGCGAAATCATCCGCATCCACCCGCACCAAAGCGTTTCTCTGATGTGGCTATCCGCACCCGACCTCCAGCCAATCATAATTGGAATTATTCTAATTCTCAATGGGTTATTGAAATGTAACACGCATTGTGAAATTCACGGCTCTGTTTGTAGATAAAAAAATACAATCCACCTGTGCAACGGGACACGTCTGTTTGTGCCTGCATGAGAGGTGTTCAGATCACCTGCTCTGCACAGGAGCACGCATCACAGGGCACCACTATATAGTGGTGCCCTTTCAGTGGCCCTATAGTGGTTCATCCTTTCAGAGCTGAGAACAAAATAAAACGACGCAGAAGCCGGATCATTTTTTTATTTTTCGAAAAGTGACGGTCTTGCCTCTGGCCCGTTTATTGAGTAGCCACGCCCATCTCTCATTTCTATCGAGCTTTCTTATCCTGTGCTATTTGGTCATTATAAATATTACATTACTTCACCTCCTTATATGAAACTTATCTCACCAGCTCGGCCCAAATGTGGAGTGCAGTGAGTGCACAGTGACACAGTGGACAGTTCCAGAGCTGTCGCCGTGCAACTGCTCCAGCCTCATTACGCACATACGCACCTCTGTGGTCCTCTGTGGCCCTCTGTGGCACGCTTCTTTAAACCCAGGGTGTGAATTTTAGAGTGGCAGGAGTCTCAGCGCCTATTTTGAACATGTCCAGAATACACTGTGTGTCAGATTTTTACCCCGCACCACATCTCAGACACGCATTGTTTCAGTGACAGTGGAGCAAATGTGGCTGAAATGGACCCACAGCTGCACAGCTGAACAAGAATCTGCAAATTAGTGCGAGGGGGGAAATTAAGTTTGAAAAATGTTCACATTTCAGAGAATGAATATATTGCTCGTTAAAGATTTATTTTATCTATCCACGATCCACCCACAATTAATCAGAATGTCATTTTTTATTACTATGCCCGCCCGACCTGCCAATTATCCGCAGTGTCTGCAGATATATCCGTGATCCGCGCCTCTCTACCGCATATAATCCTCACTACTGTTGCATGACAGTAGCACGGCAGCCACAAGTCACAAATTAGTCATTTTTTATTGCATTTTACCACATAAATGTCGCGCTAATAACGCGCAGCAATTCTGCGGTCTATTTGTGGTTTTTTTCTGTTGACTTGGGACATTTTGCTGCAAAATACTTGCGCGACAGCAGCACAACACTCTCAAAATACTCGCAAATCAAAATAAAACTCAACAAACACGTGAAACGGTCACGGAATATCAGGTCGCAGATTTACCGCACGCGAAAAACCGCAGGTGAGATAGCCCCTTTAGTTTTCAACTGTCAGTTCCGTCTCTGAACCCCCCTCAGCCTCCTAGTCCAGACTCTGAGGATCAGATCATTTATTCAACCTGTTGTTACAGGGTTGTGTTCATGTGCACTCATTATTGTTTTATGTAAGTCAATTTGATTCTATTTTTCAGTTTTTTCATTTGGATGTGGTCTTGTCTTTGTTTCTAGTCTGAGTCTGAAAGTCAGCCAGGTCAGGTGAGAGAGGTTGCCTTCTAAACGTAGCGTATCTCTCTTTAGTGTTGATCCATTCCGTGGCCGGGAGGATTGTGTCACTGACTGTCTCATAGGCGTTTAACACACATTAGTTTACTCTGTAACAGTTGAGTTAAATGTATTTTTGCATGAATCAAACCATTAGTACGGCCACATGTTGCTCATTTTATTGAGACATTCAGTTGGTGCAAACAGTCAGAATATAACAGTGACCAAGGGAAAAAACAAAGTGTCTTCACCGCGGATATGGAATTACCTCAGCGAACGTCCCTCGGTTGGTTTGAAGGTGCCCTGCTACTTTAGCCTGACCCCCACCTAGTCAAAAACAGTTTGAAAGCCCTGCGTAAAGAACTGAATTAAAATGTGCAGAGCTACAAAACCAATGATGTCTGTAAAATAACAGGCGAGGCAGAGAAAAAATCCACACGACTGTGGCCCACTGAACCCTGTGCACACAAACATTTGTGAAAACAATTAAGAAAACCTACCAACAGGAAAAAAATATTCCCAACTATGTACCGTGCAGTCATGACCACACTGCACAAAGCAGCAAGTCAATTCAAATCTGGGATCATTAGCTAGTACCACGCTTCACCGCATCCACTACACCATGGTACCGCCTTGGGTCCTGGATGGCAACCAAACAGGCAGACAACCGGTCCATCAACCGGTCCAACAAAGCAGCAGATGAAACCATTTGTTAGGGTGTTGAATAGGGTTCATAAACGTTGATGGCGGCTCAAACTTGAAAGGAGTTTCTGGTCTTTTGACTCCAGCCTGTTCTCCGTCAAAGGACTCACTCAGACTGGAGCGAGTTCAGTAATGTGTCTGTACTTCCTCGAGGCTGCCAGTCTGACAGCCTATCTGAGGTCCCTTTTCACGCAGCCTAAGGGTTTATTAAACATTCATGCTTTAATTAAGCAATTTTACCGCCGCTACTTACCGGGCGATGATAAAAGCACCACTCCAGGATGAGCACGGCGAGCAGACAAACGTGTGTGTGTGTGTGTGTGTGTGTGTATGTGTGTAAAAGTGTGTAGCCAGGGAGAGAGGCCAATTAATTTCCTGCCGTAAAGAAAAGCGCGAGGATTAGAGAAAAGACAAGTCAAACTTTTTTTTTCCTTACCTCCCTCATCACTCGTGTGTGACTGCAGGAGAATGGCTGCAGGAAGATGTTCAGAGGCGATACGGACTCCTCTGTTTCCTGACAGGCCGCCTGTCACCACCACTCTCCTCTCCTCAATTTTACGCTTCAAGCTCTTTCCTTTTTGCAGGAATCAGATTCTGATTTTTTTTTTCTTTAAAGCTATCTCCCCCTCAGCAAAGCGCTCCGTTATTGAGGGACTGCATTGTGTCTTGGAAAGGTGAAATTGTGCGTTTCGAGACAGAAAAATGGAGAATTGCGGCGTTTGTTTATCGTCTCCTTTGCTCATGTCCTTGGCTGCGAGAGGCGTGAGGACACTTAATGCGAGTCAAATCCTCTCAGCGCCGTTCTTCAGATTTGATGACTTGGACAATGAAGATGAATTACCTCAGATCACATTGAAATGTGGAAGTTTAGAGGGGGCTCGCGGTGGAAAAACAATAAGTGACGTGTGTGCTGTGGTGGCGTCCTTGTTAAGCGCAGGCAGGAGCTCGGCGGGACCGCTGTAAAGGCTGGTCTCCTTGGTGATATCACCTGAAATGACACCCAGAGGTGACACACTGTCAGAGAACACACCCACACAAGACGAGGGACGCACAGATACACACCCACAATAAGCTGCGTGGAACTTAGCTCCAGCCTGCCAAGTCCAGGAAAAGAACTCATTAGTGCAGACATGTTCTGTGGGAAAGAGACACACTTAGAGAGAAACTGCTCCGACGCCCCATCAGCTTCCTTCCCTGAGATTTATACATTAATGGATCTGTATAATTAAAGCAGAAGTCCTCCTTAAATCACTTTAACACCATTAAAATTACCTCTTAGGAATGTAGCTCAGATGCCTAGGTTCATTTTGGACGTTCTGTGGATAACTGCCTAATTGTAGACAGTGAGACATCGAAATTAGGTATTACTAGTAACTGAAAAGGAGATCTAATGAAGATTGATTTTTCTTCATCCAAGGCTGCCTGCTCACTGTGAAATAACACCGATTGCTCACTCCATGTCTCAGTCTAATAAAGTCTTGGCCATATTCTGTAGGATGTCCATCCTGAAGTGGGACATGTTTTGTCACAGCCTCACTTTGGGCACGGATGGAACCCCTCAGTGAAGTGGGCTTTCCAGAGCAGCAGAAATGATGTGGTGAATGACATTAAAACCAACCATAAATCTTCAACCCGTCTTACATTCAAGTATCATTTCACTTTTTTAAAACCACTGTCACATTGAAACATTGTTAGCAATCATTTGGACAAACTTCCAAATGCAAAGAGTAGTTATTTGAGATTAGTTACAATTACTTACAACTTGTATTGCTGGTGATATTATTATTTACTTTCTGGACTATTTACCCACGAGTGGTGCTCATGCTATAAATTTCCACTGAAGATTTAACGTTAGCTTTCTTCCCATCGAGAAAGAGGAAAAAAAAGAGTGGCTCTTGGTGCTATCTCCACAGTAAACAAACTGACTAGACTGTTTGAATGCTTGGTCAAAAACATAAAGGGCAAACAAGACCAACACTATGATCTATGATATATTTCCCCACGTAACTACGTATAACAGATCATGCAAATGCTTCCTTTTTTTAATCCTCAACTAATAACTTGCATTATTTTTGACCAAAATTGGAGCAACTTTATTTTTTTTTCACCCTGGTACCAAGTAAAATTGGCATATATCACCATTTTTTGCAGTTTTTACCCCTGAACTCAATAAATTTTGGCCATAGAGTGTCGGGGTTACACAACTTCAATTTTTTTTTTTAAAGTCGACAGTTATGTCATCAAAGTCAAATCAAAGTCGACGAACCACTGATTACATCATTCATAAAACCATGTGAGAAAGGACTGCTTTATAGTGATAATTTGTATCTGCAAAAATGTTTTCATATGCTGATGCCGCATAACACATCTTTTACAGAGGTACGGTCAGGTCCGGGAGCATACGGCTATGCACAGCATCCAGCACACCACACAACCACCCCAGGTCCTGGATGGCAACCACCCAGGCAATCAACTGGTCCATCCACAACTCTTGAAAGTAGCCTTCACCGGCCTTCACCAGTGTTCGCTGATGAACAGCGGCCGCATTCAAAATTTTCAACATGTTGAAAACATTTTGGCGATTGCTGACGTACCTGTAAAGGGTAACTAATTGATTTTACTGATTTGCTTTGCAGTTAATTGTAGATAGAAAATGAATATTTGCAAAATACGCCACTCTTCTCTGTTTTGCACAGGAGCTGTGTTGTCAATAGTTTGTCACGGTTACCATTTGGCGTTAGATTGTTGGCATTCAGGATGTTCAGATGTGATGAGTCAGCCGGCCACTCACGAATTGTCAGCGTGTTTTGAAGTGATGATTGTTTTCTCTGCCCTCCTGCTTGCTTCATTGTTGTTAACCCTGTAATTTCTCTGATATCACCACTGGTTGTGGTCATAAGTTTACATACACTCATCATGGCAATATTGGGCTTTTAATGATTTCTGTGAGCTCTTCGTTTTCTGGGCCAGAACAATTGTACAACATAAATTTTTAACAAAAAAGATACCCAAGAATTTGGTTTTAACTTATTTTGGGTTTTCCAAAATCAACACAAAATCAAAACTATACATACAACGTGAAAAATATACGTACACCCACTTGCGTTATTTATTAATTCGGGGCACACTTCCCTCACAGTTGGGCACAAATCACGGATTCAAGGTTACGGTATGAACAAAATCAGGGTACATTCTTGTCAGGTTTCCTCATACAGCTGTCGGATAAAAGATTTCCACAAAATTAGACAGCTGGAATAAATTCTTAATGTTTAACAAATGACTTAAGGATCTACAGTTTGCACCTCCTGAACATTCTTACATTGCATTTTGTGTAATCTGGTCAGGTCAGGTCTGGGAGCATGTGCTGGTGCTGTGCATTGCCACATCCACTACACCATGGAACCATCTTGGGTCCTGGATGGCACCCAGGCAGACAACTGGTCCATCCCTACACCTCAAAATTATCCATCCATCTCCTGGAGCCAGGTGAAATGTCAGCGTTCTCTTTGGCCTTCTTTAACCACTGCGGTCATCAAAGCTGGGGCACCAGAGCTGGATCATGCCCAGAGAAATGTGCCTCAGGGATAAAATGTCATCGCTGATGTTCCCTCACAATGCACGTAATACTCGTCCGAGTCTTCTTAAGTAACTACACATCTGATACAAAGTCATTCAAGCAGTACGCAAGGATCCTTCAAAGGTTCTAATGAGTAATCACATAAGCCTTGTTCACACTGCCACTCCAAATCGGATTTTTAGCATATCCAGATTGTATCAAGCTTGATTTTTGGCAGTGTGGACAGCAAAAAAAAACACATGAAATCCAATTTTTCCAAAGCTGATTTTTACAGATCCGTTTCAATCTGAACACCTCGGTCGCTCAAATAGGATTTCAGTGTCCTCTGCGAGTGACGCACAAGACGCGCAACTCACAGCAGTCTTCTCTGTCACTCGCGCTGTGTCACTGGAGGACATTGTATCTCCATTTTGTCTGTGTCATTCGCAGCGCGAGTCTGAACACTGTGTCTCCGTTTTCTGTCTGTGTCACTCGCAGCGTGAGTCTTGACACTGTGTCTCCGTTTTCTGTCTGTGTCACTCGCAGCGTGACTCTGGACACTGTCTCCGTTTTCTGTCACTCGCAGCGCTGGGTGTCCGTTTTCTGTCTGTGTCACTCGCAGCGTGAGTCTGGACACTGTCTCCGTTTTCTGTCACTTGCAGCGCAAGTCCTCAGCCACACACTGCGCTCCATTGTGCTAAAGGCGGCACAATTCAGCACTCTCCTGTTTTCTGTCGCTTCCTTTCCATTAGAATAAAGTTTGCGCTGCGGCTCCACATTACCATGTGGGACAGAAAAAGGCACAGATCGCTGTCGTCCATTTTATTTATTTGTTTTTCCTGGGCGTAGCCTGTTACCATAGAAATCAATGTGAATAAGACTGTCAATGTGGACATACGCAGATCGGATTTGATCACTTGCAACATATAATGTGGACAGTCAATCAGTGAGATCAGATTTGAATCAGATATGCAATAAATCCGATTTGAACTGGCAATGTGAACAAAGCCATGAAATGTCATGGGTGTCTTAATGGCTTTCCTCACTAGTCTCCTACTTGGACAGTTGGTTTTTGAGAACTGCTTACACCAGATAGATTTACCACACAGTACCATACTGTTTATATTTCTTGATGATTCATGTAAATGAAGTCTGAAACAATAACTTAGAAATGTTCATGTATCATCCCCTGACATGTCTAAAGAAGACTGATTGTAAAAGTGCTGACTTATTGTAAATTTGTTAAAGGGTGCCAATAATTGTCAATTGTACAATTTGTCTGATTTATTTTTCTTAATTACACTATATGAAAACATTTTGTTTTGTTATTGTTTTTCAATAACTTCAACTCAGCCACATGGGGTGTACAGGCAGTGCATTCTGAGTACCAGTCCCAAGTCTGGGTAAATGTGGAGGGTTGCCTCAGGAAGGGCTTCAGGTGTAAATTTTGTCAAATCAACCATGCAAATCACAATTAGAATTTCCATACCAAATCAGACGAGGCCTGGGTTAATAACGACCACCTCAGGTACTGTTGGCCAACAGGGTGCCGGCAGAAGTTGGGCTACTGTTGAGTGAAGAAGAAGCGGATAACATGTCTGGAGGCAGCAGGATAGGAGGAAAGTTCGAAGTGTGGAAGTGAGAATCGGGACTTTAAATGCTGGCAGTATGACTGGTAAAGGGAGAGAGTTGACAGATATGATGGAGAGGAGAAAGGTAGACATACTGTGTGAACAAGAGACCAAGTGGAATGGAAGTAAGGCCAGGCGCATCGGAGGTGGGTTCAAACTGTTGTATCATGGTGTGAATGGGAGGCATTGGGGTCATTCTAAAAGAAGAGCATAATTAAGGATGTGGAGGTGAAGCGAGTGTCTGACAGGGTGATGAGTATGAAGTTGGAAATTTGAAGGGGTGATGGTGAATGTCATCAGTGCATATCACAAGTAGGTTGTGATATGAAAGAGAAAGAAGATTTCTGGAGTGAGTTAGATGAGGTGGTAGAACGTGTACCCAGGCATGAAAGAGTGGTAATTGGCGTGGACTTCAATGGTCATATTGGTGAAGGGACCAGAGGTGATGAGGAAGTAATGGGTAGATATGGTGTCAAGAAGAGGAATGTGGAAGGGCAGATGGTGGTAGATTTTGCAAAAAGGATGGAAATGACTGTCATGAAATACTTATTTTAAGAAGAAGGAGGAGCACAGGGTGACGTATAAGAATGGAGGAACATGCACACATGTGGATTTAATCCTTTGTAGGAGATGCAACCTGAAAGAAATTGAAGAGTGTAAGGTGATAGCAGGGGAGAGCGCAGCTAGACAGCATCGGATGGTTGTTTGTAGGATGACTTTTGTGATGAAGAAGAGGAACAGAGTGAGAGCTGAGCCAAGGATCAGATGGTGGAAGCTGAAGGAGAAAGACTGTTGTGTGAAATTCAGGGAGGAGGTGAGACAGGCACTGGATGGAGATGAAGTGATTCTGGACAACTACTGCAGATGTGGTGATGGAGACAGCTAGGAAGGTACAGGGTGTGACATCTGGATAGAGGAAGGAAGACAATGAGACTTAGTGGTGGAATAAAGATGTACAGGAGAGTATAAGGAGGAAGAGGTTGCCAAAAATGAAATGGGGAAAGTTGAGAGATGATTAAAGTAGACAGGAGTACAAGACGATGTGGCATAAGCTGAAAATATATGTGGCAAAGGCTGAGGAAAGGGCATATAGCGAGCTGTACACGAAGTTGAATGTTAAAGGCGCAGTCACACCTTGGCGTTTGGGCCAACATATATGAACGGATTTGCATTTGTTGGTGATCGCGAGCGTCCGGTAGCCTGTGCTGGCCTTCACCGGCCTTCGCCAGGGTTTGGTGATGAATGGCGAGCATGTCCAATTCCCGACGTATCTGTGGCTTCATTGGAGACCGGTAGAGAAAGCTAATCTCCAGTACGACCAAGGTAGCCTTCGTTAGCCTTTGTTAGCATCCGGTAGCATCCTCTAGCCAAAGTTAGTGCATCTATGCTGGGTGCTGATTCGTCCTGCCTGCTCAGAATCTCTGGACAGTGGTGTGTCGAACCCCTCTCCCTCACATTGCCATGTCAGCAAAGGTCCCGCTTGTTCTAATGGAGCGTTGGCTAACGCTCACCTCTGCTGGTCTCCACTAGCATCACGGTGTGGAATGCCATGCTGCATTTGAAGTTCACTACCAAACTCCAGGAACGTGATTTTTGCTGACGTTTGGCCACCTTTCTCTCCCTTTCACCGCGTTCACCAACCACTGAGGTAAACATCATAGTGTGACAGGGCCTTAAGGAAGGAGAAAAGTACTTGAACCACCAGACATAGGGACCAAGCTGGAATGGAAGTGCAGCAGGTTAGGGTGATAAAGGATGCAGATGGAAATGTGCTGACAAGTGACGAGAGTGTGTTTAGAATGGGGAGGGAGTATTTTGAGGAGCTGATGAATGAAGAAAAAGAGAGAGAGTAGGCTGGATGATGTGGAGAGAGTCAATCAGGAAGTGCAAGGTATTAGTTAGGATGACGTGAGGACAGCTATGAAGAGGATAAAGAGTGGAAAGGCAGTTTGTCGAGATGGCATACCAGTGGAAGCATGGAAGTGTTCAGTAGAGATGGCAGTGGAGTTTTAAACCAGATTGTTGAATAAAGTCTTGGGAAACGAGAGGATGCCTGAGGAGTGGAGAAAAAGTGTACTGATTCAGATTTGTAAGAAAAAGGGTGATGTGCAGAGCTGAAGTAGCTATAGAAGAGGTGAAGATCTGCGAGCAGCAATATGGTTTCATGCTGAGTAAGAGCACAACAGATGCTGTGTTTGCTCTGAGAGTGCTGATGGAGAAGTACAAAGAAGGCCAGAAAGAGTTGCATTGTGTTTTTGTGGATTTAGAGAAAGCTTATGACAGGGTGCCCAGAGAAGAGTTGTGGTATTGTATGAGGAAGTCTGGAGTGGCAGAGACGTATGTGAGGGTGATGCAGGATATGTACAAGGACAGCAGTGAGATGTGCAGTAGGAATGACAGATGCTTTTAAGGTGGAGGTGGGATTACATCAAGGATCGGCTCTGAGCCCTTTCTTGTCTGCAATGGTGATGGACAGGTTGACGGACAAGATCAGAGAGGAGTCTCCATGGACTATGATGTTTGCAGATGACATTGTGATCTGTAGTGAGAGTAGAGAGCAGGTTGAGACGAGCCTGGAGAGGTGGAGATATGCTCTGGAGAGAAGGGGAATGAAAGCCAGTGGGAGCAAGACTGAGTACATGTGTGTGAATGAGGGGGAGCATGGTGGAATAGTGAGGTTGCAAGGAGTCGAGGTGGTGAAGGTAGATGAGTTTAAATACTTGGGGTCAACTATCCAAAGTAATGGAGAGTGTGGCAGAGAGGGTGAAGAAGAGAGTGCAGGCAGGGTGGAGTGGGTGGAGAAAGGTGGCAGGAGTGATTTGTGATATAA
>OMMV01192265.1:0-16436 GCA_900302635.1 Chatrabus melanurus
TATGAGTGCAAGAAGCTACAAACTCATCTCACACACAACTAAATCAATTCTTTACACAGTATAGTTTGCAGTATGAACACTGCAGCGAGTGCATGTGGTCTAGTGTTAAATCAACTCTGTCACAGTGTTAATTTAACTCTATTAGACTATTAAATCAACACTAATAGAGTTAATTTACATTATGATAGAGTTGATTTGACACTATTTTGAATGGGACCACAAGCACTCACTGTAGTCGGTGTTGATTTAACGCCGCAAAGTTGACAGTGCATCCAGCAAATACACAATAATAGCTGTAAATGAAGCTCCACTCACAGCGTTTGTGATGTGACATGATACCGTGTGACCTCGGCTGTATGACGATCTAAAGTAGTGAAGAGAAGCATGTTTGCGAGGCCCAGAGGCACGTGAGATGTGCATGTGTGTGTGAGTGCGTTCACATGTCTGCGTGCATGCATGTGTGATCATGTAGGGCAGATGTTTAAAAAGTGTCACGCTAATGAATGGTGGTCATTCCATCTGACAGACCGGTCACACAGCAGTCGCTTCAAAATGCCATCTGCAACTCTGAAGCACCAGCAAACGGCGTCCAGCCCGTGCCGTCGTCCAGCCCGTGCCAGCATCCAGCTCGTGCCGTCGTGCCGCACGCTCTGCATCTTCTAAAGACATCACAACTGCTCCGACTGTCAGCACACATGGACAATCATCTAAACCCATTCTGCAAAACCAGTCAGCAGTTCGAGTTTGCACCACAGCCTCATTTAACCCCAGTGGACAACCAAGAAACCAATCAGCCAACCAGCTGCCTTGAGAAGTCCTTAATTACTCAAATCAAGCACAAACACTGACAATTAGTGGCTGCAGGATTGCTGAAATAAACGCTTCTTCCTTGACAGGTCTGCTTAATTACATTCTCTTCAATCGCTTTTTAATTTTAGCATCAAAGTGAGACTTTTCAGCTGCACATTTGAGGGAAAGAGAAAGACGGCGGCGTAACGAACCAGGGAGGGACACATAGATCTCACCGCCACATGAGAGGCCACAGGATCTGAACACATCTGTCAGGCAGCAAAAACACAAAGAAATCAATCTGTTATAATCTCTTTCTTTGTCTCACTTTCTTTCTCACAATCACTTCCAGGACTCCTGGACCTGATGCGGGTTCAGCTCGGGAACGTTCACGAGTCCTGAACCCAGCGGTGGAGAGCTGACTCCCTGGTTATGCGGATTAGAGACCAGAATCAAAGAAACCTGAGAAGTGGACTCGGTGCTGCTGGACTTGATTCCTGCCGGTTTACCTGTGATATTCTCCTGCTT
Source organism: Chatrabus melanurus (assembly GCA_900302635.1). NCBI lineage: Eukaryota > Metazoa > Chordata > Actinopteri > Batrachoidiformes > Batrachoididae > Chatrabus > Chatrabus melanurus. The sequence continues at coordinate 1,318 of OMMV01192265.1, forward strand.
GGGGATTATTCCTTGCAAGGGTGCAGATAAACAATCCTCATGACGCGGCGACACCTGAACAGCCACCTCCACGGGGTGGCACACTTTTCGTGGATGCTGATGGTTGGTCCGTGAGTGTGAGGAGGACGTGGAGACGGGTGAGGCGATGGGGGACGACGGCGGTCTGTCCAAAGATTTGTCCGTACAGAGAATCCCGTGACATTGTCTCCGTTTGTGTTCGATGAAGAGCAGAATGTCCGAGAGGGGGAAGCGAGAGTGGCACTGGCCGCAGGTCAGCAGGTCCTGGTCCCCTTTTAGGGGCTCGCCCTGGGCCAGTCCCAGCCTGGGAGAGTCCTGAGAGTCTTCTTCTGGTAAAACACCTGACAGCGGCTCAGCTGGATGGACAGACAAGAAAGATTAATGTGAGATGCATCACAGAGACTCTGGTGAACAGTGATCCCAAAATCTAATTACCGATGGGCCACTGCAGCAGGTTCTGTCCCCGCTGCAGGGCCGTCTGAGGATCCAAACACAAGAACTATTCTACAGTGGAGTAAGGAAACAAGGCAGCGCAGTGGCTTAGTGGTTAGCACCGTTTCCTCACAGACAGAAGGTCCCAGGTTCTAATCCGACCTGGTCCTTTCTGTGTGGAGTTTACATGTTCTCCCCGTGTTTGCGTGGGTTCCCTCCGGGTGCTCCGTCCACTTCCAAAGACGTGCCGGTTCGGTGAACTGGTGACTCTAAACTGACCGTAGGCGTGAATGTGTCTGTCTGTCTGTATGTGGCCCTGCGATGGACTGGTGGCCTGTCCAGGGTGAACCCCGCCTCTCACCCTATGACCGCTGGGATAGGCTCCACCCCCCGTGACCTTTAAGTGGGTTCAGAAAATGGATGGATGGATTAAGGAAACAAAATCACCATATTCTCGCTGAATTTTCTCTAGAAAAGCACAAAACTGTCCGTGCTTTAGCTCCTCCCATCTGATGTCATTCATCCTTTTCCCCTCAGCTGACATCTCACTCTAAATTTGAACTTTTTTCTGATGCAGAGAACGACTGATATTTTGTTCTTGTTTTCTCTGAATAAGAAAGTCCCTATTTTTGGATGCTCCATGACTGGCTGAGCTCATTACTCACAGCAGCTTGTGATTGGTCGAGAGAATCACATGACTGAACTGTGGTGCAAACATGTGCCGTTCATCCTGATTGCTGTTGATTGGTTCAACTTTCTGATGGATCATCAGGCCTAAATCTAATAATTAACAAGAGGCCCCTCAAACAGAGCCTACTTTGGGCCCAGCAGTCAGTCAGTGTGATAAAACACGAGTGGCAGCGCTGTTTCACCAAAGTACAAATGACATGTGAAACATACGGAGGTCAGGTCAGGGAGCACGAGCCGATGCCACACCACAGGCCCTGGATAGAACCCCTCAGGCAGAGAACCGGTCCATCCCTACGTCACCAAAGTATCCGTCCGTCTGCCTCAGCCAGGTGAAAAGTGGGCGTGTCCCTTTAAGCACGGACCGTTTTGCGCTTTTCTCGAGAAATTTCAGTGTGAATATTAAGCTGCTGCAGAATAGTTATTGGGTTTCCTTGTTTATGTGGCCCTTTATGTATTTATGTGAAACATAAATTAATTTTAAAAATGATCCTGGAACTGCAGCCATCTCAAAATCAAGTCAAAACCCTCCTGGCCTGAAGGCTTATTCTTCGACCAAATATCACTGAAATCTGTTCATGCATTTTTCAGATATCCTGCTGATGAACAAATAATCCAGATTTTTTTATTTAAAAATGAACCCTATATCAAAGATGATACTAAAGTATGCAGTGGGCCATAATGTTCTGGCTTGTGGGCTGCTGCTGGCCCCTAGGCCACCAGTTTGATGCATCAAACAGAGGCTTAAGCTGCTGTAATATGTGGAGAATAGGAAGGAAGGTGTGCAGAATACTTTGACATGTTCAGCTCTCAAGCAGCAGCCAAATGATTAAGTTTCTTGACCCTCTTTATTGTGCTGCCAATCTCATTTTTTTAATGAAACCAACACCTCTGAGAATCAAAAAATAGATTCTAATTTGAGTTCAAGATGATTGGACCCCATTTTGTTGAAAGTGCTGGGATCTTGTGAACCAGGGTTAGACATGAGGGGTTGGATGTGGAGTAGGTCCCTGATGTACAGAGAGAGAGAGAGGGAGCGAGAGCATCTTAAAAGCAGAAATCTAACCGCACGTAAACGGCATTGGGCGCCCCGACTGGGATGCAGAGATAAGATGTGATGAATTCTCACCGCCGGTTCAACCTTTAATTCTGTGTCGGGTCAGACGAAAAGGTGGTGGGGGGAACTATGCAAGATAGGCGGCGTTATCTGAATGTTGAACTACATTAAAGATGAAGGTATTTTACTGCAGCTTATCTTAACCAGCTTAAGCCACAGACACAGGGCAGGCGGAAAGATTTTCTTCAAACCAAATAATCTCAGTTTGATTCCAAGCAAGAGTGAATAACTTTGGAAACTTAAATAGAATCATTTATATTCAGACATCTGGCCGTGGTGGAATTTAGAGACGCCATGTGGCTTAAAGTCATCGTGTCATTTTCATCTTCACCTGTTGTGACTCATTGAAATGTTTTATTTTCATTTTTTTTTTTTTTTTAACAATCATGTCTGAAGCGCTTTTCTTCTGGTTTGCGTGCACGTGTAATTTGCACTCTGAGCGCACACTTCTGCCACGGCAATAATGATCAAACCTGCACTGACTGACAGAGGAGGGGCTGCAAAGTCGGACCTGTGGGTCTCTGAGCTGTGTACCTATAACTTTGAGATGTCATAAGGGTGAGTCTCTGAATACTGGCAAATAATTCAAAGCAAAAAGGTTTTGAATGAGAAAATCTGTTCTCTACGTTTTGACTTATAGAAGACAGACAGGCAGATAGACACATAAGCTCCGCCTCCCCTGTTACCTACAGAAGTAACAACTTCAGGGACAGTTTACCAAACATGATTATGGCTGCTACCAATAATTATTTTAATTGCTAATTAATCACATGATTAACAAGCAATTAAACAAATAGAATGTTCAGAAAATTGTAATAAATGACCATTTCTTTTGCTGTAGGTCAAGACAAAAAGTCAAACAAACCAGAAAACAGTAAATCCTCATATTTAAGAAACTGGAAGCACTTGAAAATTAATTAAAATAATAATTATTACTGTTAACCTACTGATACTTTTTGCTTTATTATTACACAAATGATGATTATGCCATATTATTGTGTTATTAAAATACTCATATTAACCTGAATATTACTTTATAATTAAAAGCTGTAATAAAAAGTGTGTAAAACATATGAATGACAAAATATTTACAATATTTAATAATTTCTGTGAATTCTTCCGCCATTGAATATTTTAAATGTTTTATTTAATGCTTCTTAGAAAAAAATGTGACAGCTGTTTACAAGTTTAGTAGTAGTAGTAGAAGTAGTAGTAGAAGTAGTAGCATTAGTATTATGATTTACAAAGGCTCCTCTGCACGCGCAGCAGAGGGATAAAGTGGATCAAGTTCAAGTTCACGTGTGGTCTGTACGGCACTCCAGTCACACTACGCCCCCTACCGGCGAACATTTTCACACTCATCCAGCAGATCGGGTTCGAAAGGGAAACAGCACCGCGCGCGAGCACGCACGCACACACACACACAAACACTTCAGAACGCGACAAGGCGCGCGCGCGCTCACACTAAAATGTGACACCGGTCTGTAAAGCGAGCGCCCCTTTACTGTCACGTGACAAATAACGGCCGTGTAAACAACGTTAACGAAACAACGTCTCGTTTAGCGCATTGAGCCGCGCACGTGCGTAAAACGTCCGTCCGCTCCGTCGTGTTTCTGATCAGATTATGTTAATAAAGTGCGCGCGCGGTGTCCAAACAGCAGCTACGGTGGCTCCAAACTGATCCATGTAGGTGGCGTGCACGCGCTCCGTGCGCTGTGTCCAAACCTGTGGGAAGAGTCAACAGTCCAAGAATAATGAGAATATGACGGAGTCCGCGCGCATTGCAGAACTTAAAGCGATCCGGATGTGAACTTATCACTTGGCTCGTGCCCTTTTCGCGCGTGCGTGTCGTCTAATGGCGATACGAAGCTGGAAGGCTTCGCTGCATCACACTGAGCAGCTCCAAACTTTCAGCAGCAGATCAAAACTGAAATAACGTGCGCGCGTCTTCACCTTTGCGTTCTTAGAATTTCACTCCAATTTACGCGCTCTCCTAAACGTGACCGCGTTTCACGCACGGAAGTTCAAATACATAGGAGAAAAAAACAGCAGTTATCACGATGAATAAACCATAATAAAGAGTGAAATGAAGTTAAAAAAATGTCCATTTGTGTCCACTTACGCGAAAAGTCCCTTTTGCTCAAGTGCTGCGGTTTGCCCTGTTTGCGGCGAGACATGTCGGTGCAGCTCTTCAGCCGAGTCTCATCGGGAAATCCGTTCCTACGAGGTCAAGTCCAAACGAAAGGTTCTCATGGTGACATCTGTGAGGCAAAAAGCAAAAAGGAGCCGCGGCTCACACGGAAGGAGAGGTGCGCGCGGCGCGCAGCGCGGAGCTCCTCATGACTTTTTACGCACACGGACCGACACGGAGAGAGTGACGGGGGTCCGCCGGAGCCCCCCTCAGCTGCAAGTTCAAGTACGGACGTGACGTCCCTCCGAACTTGAACGTCAGGGACGGACGGACTGAACGTGGGCAGGGCCAGCGGGAGGGGGACGAGCCACTGCGAAGACCAATGGACTCTCATCACGGACTTTACCTACGGAGGAGAAAAAGAAGAGGAGAGACCCTGCGCGGGGAGGGGGGGCAGAGAGAGCGAGAGAGAGAGAGAGCAGAGACGTTCAAAGGCGACTTTATCAGATAATTTAATGTTGCCAGAACTCTCGAAAGAAACAAGCAAACCTGTCTTTTAAAAACAAGCGTAGCTCTTAAAAATAAATCCAAAATAAGAAAACTAAAGAAGAATGTGATGATGATGATGATGATGATGCTTTCATCGAGCCAGCACTTCTGCAGTTGCAGAAATCAATTAGATGGTAAATGGACTGCATTTCTATCGTGCTTTTTTTTCCATCTGAAACCTTTGTTCAAAGCACTTTATAGTGATGCCTCACACTCACACACACTCACACACTGATGTCAGCGTGTTGCCATGCAAGGCGCTCAACTGCACACTGAAAGCAGCTTGCTTTTGCCTAAGGGCCCTTAGTTTATTTTCCGGTCTGACGGGGATTTGAACTGAGGATCCTCTGGTCTTTTGACACACCTTTCTGATGTCATAAGGCAAAAATGTTAAACACAGAGTAAAGGAAAGTCTATCTTAAAAAAAAGAAAGAATTAAAAATGAAATAAAGTTAAAGCAATCATTGCATTATTTATTGATCATTGCAGGTTACTGCCACACATTCGTTGTGGTATCGTCTTCCCCGGCCCCTGACAGACAACCGTGGTGATGATGAATAATTTTACAAGCCAAAGGCCTAATAATTAAGAGGAAAAACAGTCTCAATATTAGCAAAATATCTGTGAGAGAAAATCGACTATTGATGTAGTGCGTAAATTTGACTGTAGGTGGCGATATTTGAGATGTTAGATGGAGCTCGGTCCTTATTAATTTTGATAAAGGTAACAAGCCAAAACAAATACTTTTTGCATACAAGTCCAACGCATATGACAGCAAATCCATGAATTTTTTTTAAAGTTGCTTATAAGAAGCAGACCTGGCAACACTGCTTTCATTTATATTTCTTTGAGTTTATTTGTATGAATATGCAGTAAATATATAATGTCACTGTGGGAATTGTATTTAAATAAGGATATAAAAAAATGTTTTATCAACCGACAGGTGACGTCAGAGGTTACACCTGTCCGTTTGTCTGACTGTGTGGAAGAGATCTCTAAAAGAAATGAACAGATTTCAGACATTTTTTGTAAAGATTTTTGTGTTGTTGTTTCGTTTGTTGTCTCTCTGTCATCTGGCAAAGTCACTGAGAAGTCAATTCATTTAACCTCATGCAACAACAAACCCATAATGAAGGAAATATTCTTATTTATTTCTTGTTCAAGTTATTTTTTACATATTATGAGTTAGATATATTGATGATTACCCAGAGTGCTTAGGGGCAGCCTGATTACCTGATGGATGAACACATTAATAATTATGTCACTGATATTTTTCACATGATTTCAAGTGGATATAACTTCAGCCAAAACGAACTTAAAGAATGAGACGTGCAGCTGTCTATGAAATTTCTACAAACTAGGTAATCGGACCTGTGGGCATGAGGACAGTCAGGGCTACAGCAAGCTGACCTTTGACCCCAATGACCTTGGGCTTCACCCAAATGACTGACCTCGCCTGGCCGATTCTGGAATCCACCTAAGTGTGCGCCACATTTGGTCCAAATCGGGTTAAGCATCAAATTCCTTGACCTTGACCTTTGCCAAAATCAATTCTTTAAGGACCATTTCAGGGTCAACCTTCACTGACATACCAGGATTGGCAGGAATCAGCAAAAGGACCCGAGAGGAGGAGGCCAACAAACAGGCACACATGATCCTTACCCCAGTAATTGACCTTTGGCAAATTTATCCTTCCACGTGTGTGCCACGTTTGGTGCAAATCTGAGTGCAAAATGTAAAAATTTGACCTTTGACCCAATGACCTTTAACCTAATGATTGACCTTTGGTCAATTTGATCTTGCCTGGGCAAATCTAGAACCCAAATCCATATGTGTGCCAAGTTTGGTTGACATTGGAGTTTTAAAAAAAAAGTAATAATAATCAAAATTTTGACCTTTGACCCAATGAGCTTGACCTTGGCCAAAACAAACCCTTTAAGGTCAGTTCTGGGGTTGACTGTCACCCACACATGAAGTTTGGTGGGAATCTGCCAAAGGACCTGGGAGGACTCGGAGAACAAACAGACAGACAGACGTTGCTCAAATGTTGACGATTATAACGAGTTCACTTTGTTGACTCCAAACTTCAAACATGTATTTTTTTTGTCAATAATAAATGAATAAATAAAAATGCTGCTCTTACATTTCTGTGCTCAGGATCAGCTGTAATATTAAGGCTTTCTTTGTGACACAAAACTAAGTTACTGATTTAAACTCTCCCTGGTTTCAATTTTCACACACATCAGGTGTGTGCGCGCGCGCGCATGAAGCACACCACGTGATCAGCAGCTGGGAGCCGTTAAATGACATAAACATATGAGAAACAGTAGAAGTTATTCTTCAAAGTGAAGCCAAAACTTCTCCAGCAGTGAATTTTTTGTTTGTTTGTTTGTTTGTTTGTTTGTTTGTTTGTTTAGCCCACGCTGTGATGAATAACTCTGGAAAACACAGTTATTACCTGTGAGGCGCTGCACTGTTAATAAATTGTTAATAAACTGTTAATAAACTGTTAATAAACTCAGAGAAATTCATGACAACAAAAGTCACAAAGTTTAAATCACTTTTTCTTTCATTGTGACTTAAAAGTAACATTTTCGTGCGACTTCAATAATCATCTTATCAGTGCTGTGTTAGAAATCCTGAAACATGCTACAAACAAACAAACAAACAAAACAAAATACAAATCTCTGGAAAATATTTGCCATTTCCTAATAGGTATTAGGTTAGGTATTTTTTGTTTGTTTGTTTGTTTTTTAATCCATGAGTAAATACCTTTGTTCTTAGCCACTTCTTCTTGCGAACAATAAAAAGAGAAACACATTTTATAGAAATATATTTAAGGAGAATTCTGACGTCAGATGACGTCATACATTTGTCTCTCTCTCTCTCTTTGTTCATTTTTAATCAGTTACATTTTGCTGTTTATTTTCTTTGCAGTTCCTCAGTGATGGATTCCGATCTTTTTTATGCTCTTCATTTATTCCTTACAGCACTTTTTATTTTGTGTGAGCGCGCGTGCGTGGTGTGCAAACCTTCGTATACCTCCGATCTTGATACGTTAGCGCCATCTAGTGGGCGAAAGCACAATTAATTCTGATGATAAAACTTCTTCCTGCTCCTTTTCGAACATGTAATTTGTAATATTTAAATTGTTACATTATTATTATTATTATTATTATTAATAATAATAATAATAATAATGTATTTTTGTTGTAATTTTCTCATATATAATTTTGTTTTTTACGTGTTCAAAATAAAGAATTCATTCATTCATGCATTCAATCATAAAGTGAACAGTCAATCCAGATCATGAGCCAGGTCCAGCTCTGGATCCACAAGATCGAGTTTGGAATCAGAACAGCAAAAATACAATTGTTGTTTTTTTTAAACCACATTTTAATTTAATGACTTTATAATAATGCATCATATGGAAACGTGATGATGAAAATTAAAGAAAAACGTGCATGACCTCATCTGCTATACATGAACTAGATAGATAGATAGATAGATAGATAGATAGATAGATAGATAGATATTGTTTGATTGACTTTATTTAGTAAGATAATGTATTAAATGGACATTAAAATAAAAGCCTTGGGGATAAAAGCCTTATTTCCACTGTGGTCCGCGCATAGATGCGCTGCCACGGACCAACAGCGCCACCGTGAGGCTGAGTGTGGGTAGTGTGTGCACAGCAGGGCTGGGCAGCAGCAGCAGCTCCGCTCGTAAATCTTCATCCCGTCGGATGCTGATCGTCCTTCGGATCATCTGGTGAGTGACACCTGTCACCTGTCCGCGTGCGCGTGCGACCACGGCCCGCGTGTGCGTGTAACGTGTCGTCTGCATCCACAAACGGTCCGTTTTAACACGTGACTGTTCCTAAATGTGCGCAAACGAGCCCGTATTTGGATTAAAGATCTGATCAGAATGCGAGCGGATCGATATCCTGCAGTGATTTTTTTTTTTAAATCTTCCTGTGATGGGTTTAAATCGGATGATGCCATGAGGAGATTGGGCCTAACTGGGCTTATTTGGATCTGTGAGCGCGCACAGAACCGTGTCTGGGACCAAATCTGGGCGTCGAAGACGAGCCTGGATCCGAACCCCCGAACCGTCCATCCGAACCGACGTTAAATCCGACGGCAGCATCAGTGACAAAATCCCAATTCAGAGCCGATTATTGTCCGATTTTTGCTATTGGCCTCCTCATAGCGTGAGTCGGCAAGATGTCAGCTCACGGTGCGCGTGCACGTTCGGTTCCAGCATCAATAAAGTCCACCTTTTTATGTGAACTCGGTGTAAATAATTCACTTTTATTCATTCCAAGTCTGATCAGAATTCCCAGCTGTTATTGTAAATTAAAGGGATCATTGTTGTTACTTTATTTATCTGAAGCTTTTAATGTTAAAGACAATAAAATACCTGATAACTAATTATTTTCGACTTCCGTGACATATGTCACAAAAGTCTGAAGTCCTGCCTGCTCAGTGAGACACGTCCACTGAGACATTATGAGCTCACAGAGACACGCCCACACCATTACATTGCTGCAGTTCTCCTCGTGTCCAACAGAGGGCAGTATGAGGACTTTATTTTTAAAATAAATGTTTCCAGACAGGAAGCAAAGCGGCTCCGTCAGTGGTCCCTGACCTGACCTGACCTGACCTGATGACCTTGCTGAGAAGGTTATTACATTATTACTTTAAAAGAATAAATGAGATGAATGTTCTGCTTTGAGCTCACTCCGCTCCTCGGTTCTGCTTTGGGATAAGACGGATTTACGCGCCGTGGATTTGGACAATTCCAGGGCGATTGTTGCTCAAGCAAACGTGTGCAGCCGCCACATTTGGAGGCTGCTCACGTGCACGTACCAGAAAGGTTCTGAGACTGTGCTGGATGCTGCTGGACCGAACCGTGGAGAATGGGAAGGTGGATATTTACGGAAGTGGACCCAGACCACATTGGAATTCCAGAAGTGTGTAGAGCTGCTGCACAATTCCAGAAGTATTGTTCAAATTTCCAGACTTTTTTGTGCATTTCAGAGAAATTAAACCCTAATCATAAACTATTTCAAAGAAAGTGATGGCTTTGTGGTTAGAAGTATTTCCTCACAGTGAGAAGGTTCAGGGTTCAAATCCCACCTGGTCCTTTCTGTGTGGAGTTTGCGTGTTCTCCACGTGTTTGCATGGGTTCCCTCCGGGTGCTCCGCCCACTTCCAAAGACGTGCTAGTTTGGTGAACTGGTGACTCTAAGCTGACCGTAGGTGTGAATGTGTTTGTCTGTCTATATGTGGCCCTACGATGGACTGGTGGCCTGTCCAGGGCGAACCCCGCCTCTCACCCAGTGACCGCTGGGATAGGCTCCACCCCCGTGACCCTTAATTGTAGTAAGCAGGTATAGAAAACGAATGAATGAATGAATGATTGGCAGATGAGACGTCAGCTAAGAGCCTCAGTCCCAATCCAGAAGAGTGCAGCGTTCTTCTGGAAGTGGCAGCCAGTGTTGGAAGTGCAAAAGCTTCCGATTTGGTCCAACTTCCCATACTGGGCGGAACACATATTCAAATGAAGAAAAGGAGGAGGAAGTGGGTGTGTAAGAAAACATCTTGTGTGTGTTTCTGCTTGTGATGTTTTCTGTGAGGTTGATGGGAAAAAGGCCGTTGCTATAGATACGGAACCATACGCATACCTTAGTACGGCACCCATTGTTATCGAAAGTCCCCAACGTCACGATTTCTAACCCGAACGTTTTGAGCTTGAAATTCGTCACTTGCGTCCTGTACGGCTTCAATGCCATGATGGCCCTCGTTATCTCGCGATAATCACGGCGGTTTCTTATCGGATGCTGTACGAGCAAAAGGAATACGTCTCTTCTTTTTTCTGTTGAGCGTCAGAGCACATTACAGCGCCACCCACAGCTCTGGAGTTGAAGTGCAGGTTTCGTATGCAGGTATTAGAATTGATGATCTGCCTCAGAATCTATTTGTATTTAGAGTTTAAACTTTCGAGAACCCCCCCCTTTTCTTTTTTTTTTAATCACTTTAAGTTGATGAGTTCCGTCAACTCAAGGTATTTATCATTTTAAGTCAGAAGAACTCAAGCTACACTCGATGGTCAAAGACAGATCGTGAGAGAACAATAATTCTGGTTTTATATATTTTTTAAAAACAATAATAACAATAATCAGAACCAGAGCTGTGCGGTTGTTGTTCATTCTGCTAAATGCTAAAACATCATCGTCTCTTTTGATGAAATAAATTTTTCCCGTCATAATTTTACTTCGTCTGCTGCTGCAGTTTGAACCGGGTCTTGCTGTGAAGACGGCGGTTTTCCTGCCGTCACCAATAAAACGAACCTGTTTGCACTGATTGAACTTAAGCTGATTGGACTAAACGTGTGTGAGGTGTTTTTGGACATGATGTCATTCTGCGTTGTCTCACGTCCGTCCATTATCTCTTTACTTCAGGATGGTAATTTAGCCCTCGCCTGCTTATTAATAACATTTCTGACAATCCTTTTTTTAAAATTTTTTTTTAGTGTAACTGGATTTGGTGACCTTCCCGCTCAGCTGAGCGGTTTCAGTTTGGGACTAAGGATGCCTGGAAATCTGTGAGTTCAGTCATTTTTAATATTGTTTGAAAGAGTCCAGAAATAAGCATTTGTTTGTCTTCAGGTGGTGCTAAGAATAGCCGACGGGGGCTTTGAAGTCGTTTCTTTGCAGTAATCGTGTGAATCCTCCTACCTTATTCTTGTGTGTATCTTTTCCTGATGGGATTATGACAGTTTTCCTGTTTTTCTTCTGGACATGTTTAGCGCTCGCAGGTGATCTAGCGAGGCCGAGATGAGTCTGACTTCCTGGTTCCTGGTCAGCAGCGGGGGGACGCGCCATCGCCTCCCCAGGGAGATGATCTTTGTGGGCAGAGACGACTGTGAGCTCATGCTGCAGGTACAGCGTCTGCAGGATTATAATCTGAATGATGAGATTAGCATGATTACGCTGACTGTCTGGACTTGGTGTGATTTTAGTCCCGCAGTGTGGACAAACAGCACGCGGTCATCAACTATGAACCCGACGCGGACGAGCATAAAGTGAAGGACCTGGGCAGCCTGAATGGAGTGAGTTGTGTTTTCATTGAAGATTCTCAGTCAAGCAGGTGAAGATTTGCAGAAATCAAGTCCAAACTCACTGGATTACATCTTCTGGTTTGAAATAAACCGGGTAATCGATTGAAAAGATTGAGTGAAAAGCTTAAATTTTGACCTTTGACCCCAATGACCTTGACCCCAATTCCAGAACCACATACATATGTATGCCAAGTTTGGGGGACATCAGAGTGGGGGGGGGAAACAAATCAAAATTTAAACTTTTGACCCCAATGACCTTGACCTTAGCCCAAACAATCCCTTGAAGGGCAATTCTGGGGTCTGGGGACCGTCATCCACATATCAAGGTTGGTGGAGGAGTAGAGGAACAAACAGACAAACCAAAATTTTGACCTTTGACCCAAATGACCTTGACCTTTGCCCAAAACAACCTCTTCAAGGGCAGTTCCAGGCTCATCCTTCATCCACATACCAAGTTTAGTGGGAATCTGCCAAATAGGCGATGGGCCGGAGGGTTTCTTTGGCTCACTCAGAGTCTTGACCCATTGAGATGGAAAACTGAAGATAACAGGATGTGGAAGCTTTCAGTTTCTAAGCAGATATAAGGATGTTTGGTAACTCTGCAGTGGAATAACTGCTTGAATTTTCAAAACAAGAACCTTTTTTGACTTTTTTATACATATTTTGTATTTGTAGGCTTAATGGATACTCATATCGTCTAAACATTTTCAGCCAGGTTCTCATGTCCAAATAATGTGGAAAAAGTCATATGTCAATAAACGGTGTGTAGTTAAAGAGTTGTAACAGATTCTGATTTCACCTTTTTTGCTTGGGGTCGTGTTCAATATTATGTGATTACACAGTGAAAGCTATACCTACATTTTTCATAACTAGGGATACAGTCCTTTCAAAAGATCACAATGAGACGTCCTCCCTCCAGGTGAGCCTGAAAGCCCAAAATCCAGGTCCTGGCCCATCTCCTAAAAGTATCTGGGAGGAGTTGGGGAACGAACAGACAGACAAACGTTCAAGTTATAGTATGATAAATAACTTTATTTGTACAGCACTTTCTGATAAATATGTCAACTTAAAGTGCTTTACACCAACTGTTGCACATAAAATATCATAATTTTATAAAGTAAAAATAAAAACAATAGAATAAAACAAACAGTAAAGTCACATAAAGTACACAGTAAAATATATACGTAAGTACATTAACAAATATGAATAAAACTAAGTCAGTTCCTTTTGGTAATACAACAAAAAAAAAGAGCAAAGCACGAGTCATAAATCTGTAGGTTAGTGAGAAAAGATGTTTTAAGTCTGGACTTCAAAGACTCAACAGAATCAGACTCTCTTATCTCGGCTGGCAGACTGTTCCACACAAAAGCTGCTTGGTAAGAGAACCCGTGTGACGTGCTGACATCTTCTTTACCTTTGGAACACAGAGTAATCCTGCATTCCAAGAACGCAGAGCATGGGCCGGTACATAAGGTGAAAGTAGTTTCACCTCTCATCCAGGTGGCTTCTTCAGTCTACAGCAAACTGGTTTGGAGACCAAAGTGAGGATGTCTGTACTGGTCACTAAACAGGGTCATTGAGGTCAGCAGTAGAGGGCGGAGTTAATGTCCAAGAGCTGAGGGTGGAGTCGGAGTGTCTGGGTTTGATTTTGTCCTGGATCCTGAAGATCCAGGCTCTCGGGGGCTTCCTGGGCTCGGCCATCAGAAGTGTCTCTGTAAGCGGGGAAAGTGACAAACGAGCTTTTTGAAATGTACAACGATGATACTTGACTTTGGACTTTTTCAATCACTGAAAACGCTGCTCAGCAGAAGAAAATAAATATCTGCTTCAAACCATAATTGATGGTTTGCTGCAAACCTTTGAGTGTCGACAGTTTTCAGTGTTACAGACGAGGATCAGTTTGCCGTAAAGGATTTCAGGTTGTTGCTCCGATAAATATTTTCTGCTTTTGTTTGCAGACGTTTGTGAACGACGTCAGGATACAGGAGCAGATTTACGTCACACTGAAGACCGAAGACAAACTGAGGTTTGGATATGATATCCTTTGAAACATGTTTTAACTGCGCCATCAGACCCGAGCTGAGTTTGTGGGCGGCGCCGTGACGCTGTTAGTGGGCGGCGCCGTGACGCCGTTAGTGGACGACAGACCAGTCCTGGTGGTCTTTTCCCTTAACCTTCCTCACATACCAACCTGTTCACGGTGGTCCAAGGAGAGCTCCACATTCCTGAGGAGGCCCTGAAGGTGAGACAGCACGCTGTGCGTGACAGGATTTTATTTTTTAATCTGCCAGTTACAGCCTGATCGAGGTTAAAGCGCATAATGACTACGTCGAACTACAGACTGCCAGCTTTAATTTGAGGCTGTTTGTGTCCAAATCGGATGAACAGTTTTGGAGTTACAGCACTTCTTCTGGGCCTCCAGTTTTTAAGGGACCAAAAGTAATCGGACATTGTCTTTCAGAGCTGTTTCCTGTCTAGGTGTGTGTGTGTTTTTACACATTATTTCATTGACAAGTCAACAGATTAAATGGTCTAGAGTTAATTTCAGGTGTTGCATATCTCTTGGAGTTGAGTTAAATTAATCATAAAAAAATATAAAGAGTAAATCAATCTGTCCAGAGCAGTCTGAGTGTGCCTGGAGACGAGTGAGGGAAGCCACCAAGACCTCCATGGCAACTCTGAAGCAGTTACAAGCTTCAGTGGCTGTGATTGGAGAGACTTGTGTCTGTTGCTTCTCCAGTCACAGCTTGATACAGTGGAAGAGAGGAAAAATCTATGCAGTGTCTTCTTTTTACCAATTATTTTCTCTGTGCCACTCCTTACGTATTAACAGACATGATAAATAAAGATTTCAGTCAAATACAGCAGAGCGTTGTGCTTTTAGAACCTGATGAATCTGCTTTTTCATTACAGCGCCGCACTCGGGCAGCTTTAGAAAACATTATTTTAACTCCACAAAGTGTTTTTGTGCTTAACTGCTGCTCGTCTCTTCTGTCAGCACGAGAAGTTGAGCAGCCAGCTCCAGCTGAACCAGAAGAAACCTGCAGAGGCGGAGTCGTCC
>OMMV01192269.1:0-10330 GCA_900302635.1 Chatrabus melanurus
CCACCGCTAATAAGACACAATCGCTCTTCGCTGCTAATTGTGAATGGCATCGGCTAAACGCTCTAACTCGCCTTTCGTGGCTCGCTGTCGGTGTGAACGCCGCCGCCGCTGCCGTTTGTGGGCGGGGGCCTAACTGGATGTTTGCATATGTATAAACTCTAATTAGTCATATTTTGGCTAATTGCTTCAGAGGAGGAGGAGTATTAGGTCGTGTAAACATACAGTACAAACAGCCGCTACCTATTCACACATTATTCTTTATGTTAATCTGACATCACGCCAAGTCTACAGGCTGCATTTTTTCTTTTTTTTTACTCGGCGCTTAAAATTCAGTTCTAAAAACAGTATTTTCTCACAATAACTGAGAACGTGTATCAGAGCAGTCAGGAGAGATTGATTTGTTCCCCATATTGATCAACTTGTTTCAGGAATTTTGGGATAAATGTTCTGGGATAAAAATGATTTTACACAGTTAGACGTTGAACCAAACGAGTGGAATCAGTCTTTCTCATAATATGGCCAAAAACGCTTGCAATAAACCAAATTACAGTAATTTTGAAGGCAAAAGTGAAAGAAAATATTTTAAAATATTTGCAAAAATATTACATTTGAAACAGATTCACTAATGAATTCAATGTTGGAATTAATCATCAAAATAACTGAAAAAAAGTCCTCACAGTTCAAGCTTGAACTAAACGATTGTTTTTGCTGATTAATCTATTTATTATTCATATTGTGTGGAAGCTGGTTTTTGCCGGGAGTGTGTGCAGGAGAACAAAGATAAATATGGAACAATATGGGGGGAAAAATCCCCACAGTAACTCAGAATGGCGAGATATAAAGTCAAAATTTCAACTTCTGAAATCATAGTTATGAGGCAGGAATGATTCCACTCAGAATCCTAATTATGATTTAGAAAGATTATTTTATCCCCGCATGTAATTTCTTGCTTATCAGTGTTAATCTCACCTCCAGTGGAAAGTTTGATCTATAAAATCTAAGACAAAAAAAATTATAAATGCCCAATCATTTTTCAGACAGATCAAGGTGATATTTCTCATTGCAGCAGTTTAAAAGCCAACAATTTTAAATGTACACAAAACAACAAAAGTAGAAGAAATCCTCATATATGAGAAGCTCACAGTCAAAGTTTGACATTTTTTAATGATAAATGACTTTTTAAAAATTAATCGAACGTCAAACAAGTGGACAAATATTTTTCCGCCGACTTTATGATCTCGGCTCAACCTCACAGCTAAAAACAAAAAATGGATAAAATAATAAAGAATCAGGCAGGTTGCTGCACTGTTATCAAGAAAAATGACCCATAATTTTTAGAAAAATCCTTCAAACAACTTGAATTGTGTTGGAAACAAGAGTTTTGACTCGATTTGACAAAATAAAAATTTAAACAAAATTTTATCTTGGACGTCCACATCATCAATTATCTTCCATTTTATTGTAGCAGTGATTTATTTTCTGTTTATAGTTTGTTTTAAATGAAGTAAACCAGGTGAGGAAGGGCAAGAAATGAGCGCCACCTACAGGAAAAGTATTAACAGGAGCTCCAAAGATCCGATTAACCACTTAAACAGTCCGGCTCATTGACAAATCCAGATTGGGCAGTGAGACCGGAGCTGCTGAGCAGCAGCAGCAGCAGGATTGTAATTCGAGGATCGGGATGGCGGCTCACTCGACCGGCCCATCTGCTCACGTTTACACCCAGCTGGTAGATCAGGTGAAAGTGCCGGCTGCTGACATCTGATCAGATCAGCCGCAGTCTGAGCCTGTCATCCTCGCTTCAGAGAGCAGCACAGCACAACGCCCACCAGCCGGAGCGCCGCGGAGCAGCGCGCTGGTTTCCCCCGCATGAGGCAGGTATTCCTGCTCAGGAAGGCCAGGACACAATCAGGTTTGTGCCAATGTGAGGAAGCAACACCGACGAGCTTCTCCTTTCACATCGATTTCAAACACTCTTTCCAATTCAATTTATTTATACAGCACCAGATCAGAAGTCATCTCAGGGCACGACACACAAGCAAGATTTAAACTTGACCCAGTCCACGAGCAAGCACAGCCTGCATCCTGGTGACCTTTAACCAGGATCTGTGTGCTCGCAGAATTAACTGAAAACTAATGAACCAGTTTTTTTTATAAAACATGATGGAAAAGTCATTTGTACTGCACATGGAGCTAGTCACCACACCGTGGCGATGATCCGGATCCTCAACCAACGAGGTTATGTTTCGTGTCATTTGGCTCTCTGGTAGAACAACACTTTAAAGTGCCCGTAAAGTGAAATCCAAACAGAAAAACATGTTATTAACCACCCAGCCGAATTTTAATGATTAAAAATAGATCCTATAAAAGTAGGTTTCAAAATCATGTAAAATCAGCAGCATTCTCTGCTCTCAGACTGTGGGGGCGTGTCGGCTGAAGGCACCGAAACCACGCCCAATCGCGTGGGGAGGGGGCAAGTTTTTTTTTTAAAGCTTTATTGAACAACACGGAACATACAACCACTTGTATAGAAGAAACAAAAGAAATAAAACAAACAGGGGGATTAGTCCAACCGTTGTCTAACGAGACTCAAAGTTTGAGCGGGATGACCGGAGATTTTTTTCTTCTTCTTCTTGTTTAACGGCGGTTGGCAATCGGTGGAAAAGGTGCATTACTGCCACCTACTGCTCCGGAGCAGAGATTCAAATTGGCTCTAGCTTTATATAGGCATATGCAAATGAAACCGCAGTGTGTAATGCGGTTCGGTTTAAGCCACCACCCAAAAAATCATGAACTCAACAGTGGTGAAACACAGAAATCCAATCAAACTCCAAAAAAAACAAAAAAACAACCACACATGATTCAACACATTGTAATGTGTTTTGAAGCAAATCTCTGAATTTGCTTTACAGGCACTTTAAACAAAGACTCTTTATTTTAACTTAAACGTTCGTACTCAGGCTGCCTTAAAATTTTAAGTTGACTGAACTTAATAAGATAAGTTGAGGTAACTTTTGCAATGATTCAACCATTGCAACACAATATCACGTCTTTTTACGTCAGCCACGAGTGACACATACTGACATAAAACAGGTGCACAGGTGGACTTTCTTGTTGTGAGGTAGGTGTGTCACCATGGTGTTCAGGACAACAGAGATAAGTTTGGTTTTTTTTTTTACCTACAGACAAAACTGTTCAGGTAACTTCTGCTTATTTGTAAACCTGCCTTTGTTATCAGCCACAATCACAGTGGCGCGCTGGTAGTGCACCCGCCTGGCAACAAGAAAGTCTGTGGTCTAACACGCTGAGTGGTTAGGGTTAGGGTTAAAAACAACATGAGAGTGACGCAAAATGAAGTGGTCCAAACAGAATGTGAGAGAGACACAAAATTACATGATTTTTATTTTATTTTCTCACATTTTCTCACATGTATTTCAGAATAAAGGCACGGTGCGTGCCTTTATTCTGAAATACATGTGACTTAGCTCAAATCCATAGATTAATCATTCATTTATTCATGACTATGGCATGAACAGACATGATACTGTGATTCAATGATAAAAGTTTGCTCGATTTATCTTCTTTTCGCCCAAACACCAACTTTTAAAAAAAAAAAATTTTTTTTTTACAGTAAGCTAACAAACCAATATTCAGAAAAGTTGGTGAAAATGTTACGCCTATTCAGGAACAGATTTGATCAAATTTTGGGGTGGACCAGGATAAAAGGGGCAGCAGTGCCAGAACATTAAAAAAAAAAAAAAATCTAACACTGTAATGTGATGTAACATTGTTTTATCTTTTTATTATCTTTTATAAGTGCACTTTATTTTTACTGTTTTTACATCAATCTAGTTGTATTGTTTGATTCGTACTGTTATCTTATTTGTTGTAATTTTATTGTTATCTTTGTGGCCTGAGTGCACGGCCACCCAACCGACCTGGGTCCACAATTATGTGGACCCTGCTCTTGTGAAGCGCCTTGGGGCGACTGGTGTCGTGATTTGGCGCTATATAAATAGTTCCAAGGCTTTTTGGGCCTTGGCACGAGTATATGCTCCAAAGAGTTCCCTTCAAGTTATCAATTTCTTGAACTTTTCCAAAATCCAAACTAATGTATAGATTTTGATTTGAAGCTTGAGGCGATACATGTTTCATGAATTCGGTCCGGATCTGGATCTGGCATACGTGGATATATGTGCAGCGAGTGCCGCTTTAGTTTAAGACACCGGCAGAGAAGTTTGTGCTAAATGTGAGTCTATCATCAATATGGCGAATGGCGTATTTTCTTACGATTATGATGATCAAAAATGCTGCTTTTTTTAAAACCAATTCTTCAATTGTAATCGTTCTTTAAAGCACAAATACTGACTCCATCGACTTTGAAATTTACTCCTCCAATTTCACTTCACTGAGAAGTTATAATTATCCCCCGATGTGCAAAAAAACTCCGAAAGCGTGCATTTTTTTTTTTTGCCACAATCTATCTCACACCACATCTCAAAGTTGCAGCTGACAGCGAGTTAAACAGCCGTGACTGCTGGATGTGTTTTCACCTCGCAGGACTTTAAGGTGATTCATGCTAACTGCCAGCAGATTCACATTATATCTCAGACATACAGGATATAAATCGCTGGAGAAAAACGCGAGTATACACAGATGTTTATGCAGTGCATGAAATTAGAAGTGGGGGGAAGGCGAGGTTTGATGGAGTGCTGCGACTGCAGGCTGCTCCAGAGGAACATTAAAGGCCAAGAGTGAAGTGAAGTTAAGGAGCTGATAAAAATTTCCAAATTGGAAATTAACACAATCATTCGATCGTGAACATGAGACTGGAAAATCATATCAGGGAGGGCCATCAAAAAACCATTTAGGGCCTCAATTAAAGTTATTACCATTAAAGGATCTGCATCTTCAAAATGCCATGAAAAATTAATAATGATTGCCAATCAGAAAAAATGATCTCTCTTCTCGCAGGGATCAGAGCACATTAGAGATGGAATGAAATAGACGACGGAAAGGAGGAGGGAAAAAAAGTGTAGAAATCCTCACCTGATCCCTCGCCGGCTTGTGTGTGGCCATGTGGCGCTCGAGCTGAGTGCGGTAAGCAAACGTGTAGTTGCACAGCGGGCAGGCGAAGTTCTCCTCGTTCTTCTCATGGCGGTACTTGATGTGCTCCTTCAGCGATGTCAAACGCTTGTAGCCCCGGTCGCAGTAGGGACAGGTCAACAGTTGGGCGAAGGCATCTGGCGTTCCAGGTGGCAGGTCTGCAGCGGAGACAGCAGGAGGAGGAGGAAGAGGAGGAAGGGAAGGGAAAGCGGGCCAAAAGGTCAGTAAATCAATGGCAGCTAATGGGCGGGCTGCCCAGAGTGGTATGGGAGTTATCTCTGCAATCTGCTCCACATGAGAGTCTGGCATCCGCCGCACTACGACCTCCTCTCCACATTCACTCTTCTGTCTCGTTTGTCCGACTTTGGACCAAACACATTTAAATCAAAAAGTTTATGCTGCCGAAAAACTGCAATAATTTACGTGTACCGAACTCTGGGCCGTGTACCATTAAAAAAAAAAAACCACTGCAACACTGACTGTGAACTTTATTCGTCATGTTCAGATGTTTGTTCCCACCGCCAAGGAGGTATTTGTTCTCAGTGCCTTTTAGCAGGATTATGCAAAAACTACCGAAACGTGGTGGCTGGGTGGGGTACGTGCCAAGGAGGAAACGATTCATTTCTGGAGTGGATCCGATTAAGGGGGCGGAACCAGGAATTTTTTTCCCCAGTCTCTTTAACATTGCAAGATAGATCCAGATAACAATCCAGATTTTGTGGCTCTTGATCCAAAAATTGGAATATAAACTCTTTCAGGAACAGATCTTGATCCACAAAATCTGGATTGTTATCCGGATCCGCACCAAATCTCACCTGTTTGTAGATATTAGCAGTCTAAATATGCCTAATTTTTTCAAAAAAATCTGTGCATTACAAGAAATTCACGAAAATGTTGAAATCTCGCAATGTTAAAGACACTGAAAAAATTCACTAATATTTATAGAGATATTATCTAAAGATGAATTTTGAAGCGGATCTGGATAGACAGGTTGATCCAGGATTTTTTCAACTAAAAAAAAATGCACAAGAGACTGAGTACCTGTTAGAGTACTTCAAGTGTTGGTGGAAGTATGTAAAAACTTCAGGCAGGATGTTCAGGACTTGGAAACTGAAGATCCTCAAGCCAATTGTTGAACGTTTCGCGAGATATTCCAATTTTATAATTTTGTGTAATTCTTTTGTTCTTTACCTGTACGAGGAAACCTGACAGGAATAGTCCATGATTTGAAGCGTAACGAACCATGAGGGAGGTGTACCGTTCCACCTCTAGAACTGCAGGGCCATCCACGCAGTAATGGAATAACTCTGCTATGCAGATGATACTCGGCTCTACGTAACTGTTACGGAAAATCTACGCAGTAATGGAATAACTCCGCTATGCAGATGATACTCGGCTCTACGTAACTGTTTCAGCCAAAAAACGTCTCAGCTATTATAAATTTAGAGGCGTGTTTGGCTGCTGTGAATAATTGGATGCTGTGTAACCTTTGACTTCTAAATCCAGAAAAACTGAAACGCTGGTCGTTGTCACCAGAGAGCGGACTCTCAGCTTAATTTTCACTCCTTGTTATTCTTTGATTTATCACACTATATTTTTTAAACCTGAGGGTGATTGCCACGATATTTTAGACTGCATTGGATTTTGGATTATTATTGGAATGTTTTTTTTTTTGGCCTGTTTCTATGTTATGAAAATCCAAAAAACTGGTTTCAAATGCGGCTGGGAGAATTCTGTGTCGGGTATTAAAATAATGACCTTGTGATCGTCTCAGGGCGGTCTCCCATTGCCGATTTTTGGCCCCAATTTCCATCTCGATTTCAAAATTGAGGAAATCGGGCCCAATTTTTTAAAGTAGTAGGCAAAATTCGTATTGCCTACTATTCACTTACATACGAGTGTAACCGAATATTGCCGAATACACCCGAATATTGCTGAATACACCCGAATATTGCAGAATACACCTGAATATTGCCGAATAATCCCCAGTACGTACGATTCCCATCGCATGATTGTTTTTGCTACTTCTCCATTTTTTTCCTACACTTTTCCAAAAAGCTAAAATGTTTCTCTTAACATCAGAAAACTGTCTTCTGTTGAAGAGCGCGACATGCTTTTCATGGGTTTCATGTTGTGGAGGAGGATCGGCAGGAGGCTTCTGCTCAGAGCACGGTTTTTACTGCATATCGTACCCACTCGTCCACTTTCACCTACTTTTACACAACAGTCCCCCCCAGTCCCCAGTCTGCACCAGTTAAATTCAACTATTCCCATTTTGTAGATCAAGATTTACCTCAATGCCACGAATGGTTTAAAAACATGTTTAAAACCTTCCCGATTGCTCACAATGTTCTACAACGCTACTTTTTTTTCCCGCCAAAAACGTACACAATTGGGTCTCAAAAATTGGCCCTCAGTCAGTAAAATACTGTGTTGTAGATTTTGCATCATCTACTGTTTTCTTCTTTTTATTAACATGTTGTAAACATCCTTAAACTTTTCTTTTTTAAAGCCTCTCCGGCTCCATTGCATCTGAGGCATGAATCATGACTCATTCTAATTTTTAAAAAAATTTTTTAAACGGAGAGCTTTGGAGGTGTGCGATTGGATTTCCAGCGCCGGCACAGCTGTTGCTGAAGACTGTAGGTAAACACTGAGGCATCCGGTGAATCTGTGGGACCAACAGCTGCCCGATCGTGTCAGCCGGAGGAGCTGCTGTTCTGCTCAGCCTCATGTTCTTTCTTTTTTTAATGCCATTACTCATACACAGAGGTTAGCCGAGTGCGGCGGCTGTTTTACCGCCGCGCTCAGCAAGAGAAGGACGAGCTGGACATAAAACCAAGGGGACCGTCACAGTTTGGCCACAGGATTCTACAGCCAGTTTCAGTTATTTTAAATTAATGCGTGGCGATATGATCTGTGGGTTGACGCCCAAAGAGGCCAAATATTGAGCTGAATAATCTGCGGCACTGTTTTGCACGTTTGGCGAACGTCGCATTGATGCTAAAAAGCGTCACATAACTTCAATCCTAAACTGTTTCAGGAACAGATCAATGCATTGCGCGCTCAGTTGTATGACGACACTAAAATCAGGTGATTTTTAACATATTGCCACGTAGCCACACGGCAGCTAGCCTAGCATCGACACTATAATGGCTCACCAAGTCACATAGCTTCGCTCACTAGCATGTAGCGAGCTCAAAAACAGTTTGCGAGTAAATAATCTTTTCTATTACTGTGTTCATTTGGTTAACAACAAGTCAGTAATTTTGACTTTTGCCATAGAGGTCACGTTTTCAGCCCCTTTGTTAGTTTCTACGCCTGTTTGACTGTTATTATAAAAAAAAACACACAAACAAACAAACAAACAAACATGGATTTCAGTGTCATTTGCCGGATATTTTTAGTTAATATTTTTGACATCATCTCCATTGTTTTCCCTGTTTTTTGTGCTTTGGTAAAACACCGCCCCCACATGCAGATGAAGAGAAGACTGTTGGACCCTGGCGGAGGGGGCGCATATTTATATTCCCCGGTACCGATGTTCCCCGGTATTCCACTATTAAAAAAAATAAGACAAATAACTATTCAAATAAGGTCGACTGTCAATGTTGATGTTATTTTCCTACGCATTTAAAAAAAAAAAAAAACTCTTGAAATAACGCTCAATTATACCACTAATGGAAAATCGAGCTACTCCGACAATTTAAAATAATGCTAATATGACACTGTTAAATCATAAAAATTCAATTAAAATGTTATTTAATCAAATTTTTAAAATGTTATTCCACCATTATTAGAAATTGCAGAAGTTTTTTTGGTTTTTTTTACTGCGAAACGGGATGTCTGAAATTGACCATTTTCATTTTCATCGTTTCTTCAGTGTGCGAGTAATTTCCACCTCACAGATTTTGGGGAACATAGGTACCGGGGAACATGTTTGTGGGGAACATAGAGCTGACCCCGGCGGGGGTACGTGGTCTCAGAGTCCTCGAGGACTAAATTATTTAGTGCGTCACAACACTTCATGTTTCTTGCATTTAATACGACCAAAAAAGTTTGGCCCTGTAATTACAAAATTTACTGAGAAGTACCTAAATATTTAGACAGACAGACTATTGGTCCACTCGGGACAGAACTGATTAGAAATGTGCAAACAGGAGTACGTTTAGATTTGTGACACAACTATTGATCAGTTTTGATTTCACCAGTTTTGAAATCAATGCATTTGGCTTTCAAACCAAAAATAAATGCAATGACCTCAAGTAATATTAAAGACTGAAGAATTCTCTAACATCAAAGATATTTTGCTCATTATTCCCAGCCTTCTGAAAAGCCTCGGTGTGTACCCTGTAAAATACATTGAATGAACAGACAGTGAACAAATCCATCCCTTCCAGTTTGTTAACATCATAACTCAAAAACAATACATTCTGTCACCTCGTAATTCTCCACATTAAAAGTTAATATAATAAGGATGAGCTGATTAAAACATGGTTAACTTTGACGCACTAGATCAATTCAAAAAGCAGCTTTGTTTTTCCTATATAATATACCATAGACCTGTTTGCCACCTGCTGGACATGTCTGGTATTGTTGCAGGGAATAATGTCATCATCACGCATGTTGGAAACACATGTGGCTGAAGTTACTTGTAGCTTGAAATGAGCTTGTTTGTTATTCTTTTTCATATGCAAAGCCTAGGTGTGGTGGCCACCAAAGCCTAGGTGTGGTGGCCACCAAAGCCTAGGTGTGGCAGCCAAAAAGCCTAGGTGTGACAGCCATCAAAGCCTAGATATGTCAAGCCACCAAAGCCTAGGTGTGGCAGCCACTAAAGCCTAGGTGTGACGGCCACTAAAGCCTAGGTGTGACGGCCACCAAAACCTAGGTGTGTCAAGCCTCCAAAGCCTAGGTGTGGCAGCCACCAAAGCCTAGGTGTGACGGCCACCAAAGCCTAGGTGTGGCAGCCACTAAAGCCTAGGTGTGACGGCCACTAAAGCCTAGGTGTGAAGGCCTCCAAAGCCTAGGTGTGGCAGCCACCAAAGCCTAGGTGTGGCAGCCACCAAAGCCTAGGTGTGGCAGCCACTAAAGCCTAGGTGTGACGGCCACTAAAGCCTAGGTGTGACGGCCTCCAAAACCTAGGTGTGTCAAGCCACCAAAGCCTAGGTGTATCAAGCCACCAAAGCCTAGGTGTGGCAGCCACTAAAGCCTAGGTGTGATGGCC